>PVKV010007803.1:0-62889 GCA_004027835.1 Alouatta palliata
AAAAAAAAAAAAAAAAGGAGGCCTGGCTCAACAAAGGAGCTGGTAGGCAGGATCCTGGCTCCAGCCTGGTACAAGAGCTACCTCCTTTGAATGGGCACAGGAAGGTGGGTAGGAGAGTCCAGGCAGACAGGTAAACTAGGCAGAGCCTGATAGAGCGAGGAGGAAGCCAGAGCCAGGCCAGGCTTCAGCTCCGCCCCCGGGCCAGCTTAGGGCCTCAGTGGGTGGAGGCAGGAGAAGCTGCCAAGGCCTGACAGCTGACACGGCAGAAGCTAGCAGGGCCGGGCAGGCTCCTCCAGTCCAGGCAGATGCAGCTTTGCCTATGGGCACCTGCTCCAGGCCAGAGAAATGACCCTGTCCCTCAGGAGATGGGCACTGCACTGTGATTTCAACAACATCATTTTGTATTATCCCCTCACATGCTACCAACTGTTATCCTTTTTTTTTTTTTTTAAGAGAGTCTCACTCTGTCGCCCAGGCTGTAGTGTGGTGGCACAAACTCGGCTCACTGCAACGTCTGCCTCCCGGGTTCAAGCGATTCTCCTGCCTGAGCCTTCCCAGTAGCTGGGATTACAGAAGCATGCCACCACGCCCAGCTAATTTTTGTATTTTTAGTAGAGACGGGGTTTCACCATGTTGGCCAGGATGGTCTCGAACTCCTGACCTCGTGATCCGCCTGCCTTGGCCTCCCAAAGTGCTGGGATTACAGGTGTGGGCCACTGCGCCTGGTCCAGGTTTCCTTCTTTAACAGAGGATGTCTGTGCAGGTAGCTGGGAGACCCAAGATGCTGGCCACAGCAATCTGAGCCTTCAGATTACACATAAGACCCAGCCTCGGCAGGAAGCCACGTTGTTCCAAAGTACTGGGTCTTTCTCTTAATATTTGAAGCCAAAGGAAGAATACATGGGAATCAGAGGAGTCGGAGCTGGACACACTTCCTGCTCCTCATTTCCCCTACTTTTCTTCCTACTTTGGAATCAGAGGACTTGAGTTCCTATCCAAGATGAGCCCTGACTCCCCGAAGAAGTCACTTCCCGGCCGGGTGTGGTGGCTCACGCCTGTAATCCAAGCACTTTGGAGGCCAAGGCGGGCGGATCACCTGAGGACGGGAGTTCAAGACCAGCCTGACCAACATGGTGAAACCCCGTCTTAAAAAAAAAAAAAAGAAGTCACTTCCCTTCTTGGGGCCTCACCTGCAAGAAGACGGGCTTGGGTCCAGAAAGCTACATATTAACAGGTGTCCCCAGGTGGTTCCCATGCAGCTGGTCAGTGACAGGCTTTAAGCAGCAGCTGCGGCCGGGCGCAGTGGCTCACACCTGCAATCTCAGCACTTTGGGAGGCCTAGGCAGGCGGATCATCTGAGGTCAGATCAGGACCAGCCTGGCTAACATGGCGAAACCCTGTCTCTACTAAAAATACAAAAAGTAGCCTGGCGTGGTGGTGTGTGCCTACAATCCCAGCTATGGGGGAGGCTGAGGCAGGAGAGTTGCTTGAACCCAAGAGGCAGAGGTTGCAGTGAGCGGAGTCACACCATTGTGCTCCAGCCTGGGCAACAGAGTAAGACTCTGTCTGTAAATAAATAGATGGACAAACCCAGTGGTTTGCAACGATAGGAATGAATCTTAAAATAATTATGCCAACCTGGGCAATGTAGTGAGACCCCTGTCTCTACAAAACATTTCAAAATCATCCAGGTGTGGTAGTATGTGCCTGTACCTGGGAGGCTGAAGCAGGAGGCTCGCTTGAACCCAGGAATGAGAGACCGCAGCGAGCCATGACTTCAACACTATACTCCAGCCTGGGAGGCAGCAAGACTCTGTCCCCACAAAAATCATAATAATTAATTAATTAAAAATAAATAAATGGCTGGGCACAGGGGTTCACACCTATAATCCCAGAACTTTGGGAAATCAAGGCAGGCAGATCACCTGAGGTCAGGAGTTCGAGATCAGTCTGTCCAACATAGTGAAACCCCGTCTCCACTAAAAATACTAAAATTAGCCAGGTGTGGTGGCAGGTGCTTGTAGTCCCAGGTACTATGGACGCTAAGGCAGGAGAATTGCTTGAACCCGAGAGGTGGAGGTTGCAATAAGCAGAGATTGCACCACTGCACTCCAGCCTAGGCAACAAAGTGAGACTCAGTCTCAAATAAATAAATAAATGGCCGGGTGCAGTGGCTCACGTCTGTAATCCTCTCACTTTGGGAGGCTGAGGCAGGCGGATCACCTGAGGTGGGGAGTTCAAGACAAGCCTGACCAACATGGAGAAACCCTGTCTCTACAAAAAATACAAAATTAGCCAGGCGTGGTGGCACATGCATGTAATCCCAGCTACTTGGAAGGCTGAGGCAGGAGAACCACTTGAACCCGGGAGGCAGAGGTTGCAGTGAGCTGAGATCATGCCACTGCACTCCAGCCTGGGCAACAAGAGTGAAACTCCGTCTCAAAAAAAAAAATTATGCTGAGTTAAAGAAGACCAAAGAGAGTACACATGTTTTCTTTGATTTATGCAAAAATTCTAGAAGGCCAGGCTTGGTGGCTCACACCTGTAATCCCTGCACTTTGGGAGGTAGAGGCAGGTGGATCACCTGAGGTCAGGAGTTGGAAACCAGCCTGGCCAACAGAGTGAAACCCTATCTCTACTAAAAGTACAAAAATTAGCCAGGCATGGTGGCAACACCTATAATCCCAGCTACTTGGGAGACTGAGGCAGGAGAACTGCTTGAACCTGGGAGGCAGAGGTTGCAGTGAGCTGAGATCGCGCCATTGCACTCCAGCCTGGGTGACAGAGCGAAACTCCTTCTCCAACAAACAAACAAACAAACATTCTAGAAAGTGGCAGAAAGGGGATCAGAAAGTGGATGGGGAGAAAGGAAAGAGGGAAAGATTGCAGCAAGGCACGAAAACATTTAGGTGTGATGGAGAGGTTAATTATCTTAATAGGTGATGTTTTCACGGGTGTTTACGTACGTCAAAACTCATAAAATTATATGTGAATTATTAGGTAATTTTTAAAACGTGATTATGAATGAACACATGTTGAGCATAACCCAAATGCACCCAGACACTGAAGATGCTTGTGGAAGTCAATTTGGATGCTGTCACCCACCATGCAGTGGCATGATGCCTCACTTCAACCTCCACCTCCCGGGTTCAAGCAATTCTCCTGCCTCAGCCTCCCAAGTAGCTGGGATTACAGGCACCCGCCACCATGCCTGGCTAACTTTTTTATTTTTATTTTTTTTGAGACTGAGTCTTGCTCTGTCACCAGGCTGGAGTGCAGGCTCAGCTCACTGTAACCTCCACTCCCCTGGGTTCAAGTGATCCTCCTGCCTCAGCTTCCCGATCAGCTGGGACTACAGGCGTGCGCCACCCCACCTAGCTAATTTTTTGTATTTTTTTCAAGTAGAGATGGGGTTTCACCGTGTTGGCTAGGATGGTCTTGATCTCTTGATCTCATGATCCGCCCACCTCAGCCTCCCAAAGTGCTGGGATTACAGGCGTGAGCCACCGCGCCCGGCCTATATTTGTATTTTTTGATAAAGATGGGGTTTCACCATGTTGGCCAGGCTGGTCTCGAACTCCTGACCTCGTGATCCGCCCACCTCAGTCTCCCAAAGTGCTGGGATTACAGGCGTGAGCCACCATGCCCGGTCACCCAGATTCTTTTGAAAACCCATTCTATGCCAAGACGTTATGAGTTCTGCCTCCACGAGTAGAAGACAGACTCTTGTACCTAGCTTCCCCTGTAGCTAGCACCAGCATACAGTGCAGACTCGTCCAGTCAGATGCAGCTGATATCCATTCAGAGGTGAGCTGTATGAGGATGAGAACGCTGCGGAGACACGGAGCTTTTGAGGGCAGTGGGAGTGGAGGCCCTGGGAGGACAGATGCTCCTTTCACTTGTGAGCTCAGTACCTAGTGGTGGCAAAAAGCAGAGGCTCTGCTGATTACAGCCCAGGAGCAAAATTTGGGTATCGTTCCTGGCTATGTAGCCTCCAAGCCCAATTCTCTATCCCTCTCAGAGACTGTGTGAGTCATTTATATCTTTAAATACATTCCTTGGCTGCTTAAACTAGTTAGAGTAGATTCTGTTACTTGTAGCTAAGTTCCCTGACAATGATGGGGCTTCTATGATGTAGCTAAGTATAGTGTCTGGGACTAGGAGGGGACAAAGGGCACCTGTAGCCTCTGGCCTTCCAGGCACATGAGATAGTACATTTTATTATTGTTTATACCACTCAGTTGGGTTTTCTGTTCTTTGTTCTTAAAAGCATCCATCGGCCGGGCGCGGTGGCTCACGCCTGTAATCCCAGCACTTTGGGAGACTGAGGTGGGCGGATCACGAGGTCAGGAGTTCGAGACCAGCCTGGGCAACATTGTGAAACCCTGCCTCTACTAAAAATACAAAAATTAGCCGGGCATGGTGGTGCATGCTTGTAGTCCCAACTACTCGGGAGGGTGAGGAAGAAGAATCACTTGAACCCAGGAGGTGGAGGTTGTAGTGAGCCGAGATCGAGGCACAGCGCTCCAGCCTGGGCCACAGAGCAAGTCTCCATCTGAAAAAAAAAAAAAAAAAAAAAAAAAAAAAAAAAAAAAAAAAAAAAAAAAAAAAAAAAAAAAAAAAAAAAAAAAAAAAAAAAAAAAAAAAAAAAAAAAAAAAAAAAAAAAAAAAAAAAAAAAAAAAAAAAAAAAAAAAGAAAGGTCCTCTATAAACCCTGTTAGAGATTATCCCAGCCTGGGCAACATGGACAAACTCCATCTCTACAAAACATACAGAATGTAGCTGAGTGTGCCAGCAAGTGCCTGTCGTCCCAGCTGCTCGGGGGACTGAGGCCGCAGGGTCGCTGGAGGCCGGGGGTCGAAGCTGCAGTGAGTCATGTTCCTGTCACACCATTCCAGCCTGAGTGACAGATTGAGATCCTGTTTCAAAACAAAAACAGAAGCAAAAAAAGAAGGAAACTAGGAAATAAAGAAAAATCAGAATGATGTGCCTTTTTTTTTTTCCTTTTTTCTTTTTAGAGATTGGGTTTCTCCATGTTGGCCAGGCCGGTCTCGAACTCCTGACCCCAGGTGATCCGCCCACCTCGGCCTCCCAAAGTGCTGGGATTACAGGCGTGAGCCACTGCACCTGGCCATAAATCCAGATTTTAGGAAACTATGTAGGAACATGTGACAAATGTTCTTCAATAAATTGCAAGGAAAAACAAAGAGGTTTTCGAAGGGGTAACCTGGTGATTAAAGGAAACGTAAGAGTCATATTAACCAATCAAAACATATGGATCCTTTTTAGATCATATTTAAAACAAACGTAAATAGATTAACGATGATGATGATGAATGGGAATATTTGAACACTGAATATTTGATGATATTAAGGAATTATTTCACACCTCTAATCCTAGCACTTTGGGAGGCCAAGGCAGGCAGATTGCTTGAGCCCAGGAGTTCAAGACCAACATGAGCAGCATGGTGAAACCCCACCTTTACAAAAACTACAAAAATCAGCCAGGTATGGTGGTATATATACCACATCCCAGCTGCTTGGGAGGCTGAGGTGGGAGGATCACTTGAATTCAGAAGGTGGAGGCTGCAGTGACTTGTGATCATGCCACTGCACCCCAGCCTTGTTAACAGGGCGAGACCCCCGTCTCCAAAAAAAACGAGATAGAGGCTAAGCCCCATGGCTCACACCTGTAATCCCAGCACGTTGAGAGGCCGAGTCGGACTAATCACCTGCGGTTAGGAGTTCGAGACCAGCCTGACCAACATGGTGAAACCCCGTCTCCATTAAAAATATAAAAATTAGCCAGGCATGGTGGCAAAGGCCTGTAATCCCAGCTACTGGGAGGCTGAGGCAAGAGAATTGCTTGAACCCGGAAGGTGGAGGCTGCAGTGAACCAAGGTCGTGCCACTGCCCTCCAGCCTGGGTGACAGAGCGAGACTCCCTCTAAAAAAAAAAAAAAAAAGAAAAGACAGAATTGCTGGGGCTGGAAGGATGTTACTACTTCTCCCTCAATTCTAACCATGCTGGCAAAGCCGACTCCAGCCAGAGAAAGAGGTTCCCTTCAGAGAGATGCAGAGGCTGGTGTTGTCAGCAGGGAACCTCGCTAAGCCCGGGCCATGCGTCATCCACGGCAGTTCCTTTGGAAGAATTAATGTTGTTGCTCTGATTATATGCTTATATCAACATACACATTTCCAAGGCCAGGAGTGGTGACTCATGTCTGTAATCCCAGAGCTTTGGGAGGCCAAAGTTGGGGGACAGCTTGAGCTCAGGAGTTCAAGATCAACCTGGGCAACACAACAAGACCCCATCTCTTTAAAAAAAAAAAAAAAAAAAAAGGCCAGGCACAGTGGCTCACGCCTGTAATCCCAGCACTTTAGGAGGCCGAGGCGGGCGGATCACATGTTCAGGAGTTTGAGACCAACCTGGCCAATATGGTGAAAACCCGTCTCTACTAAAAATACAAAATTAGCCGGGTGTAGTGGTGGGCACCTGTAGTCCCAGCTACTCAGGAGGCTGAGGCAGGAGAACTGCTTGAACCCGGGAGGTGGAGGTTGCAGTGAGCCAAGATCGTGCCACTGCACTCCAGCCTGGCAAACCTAAAATGCAATAAAAAGTATATATATTAAAAAAAAAAAAAAAATACACACTTCCAAAGTAGAGCTAAACAGAATAACCAGGTGTACCTATGCTTTTGGGGGGCTTGGGGAAGTACATGGAGTGTTTATGGAGACTCTGTCAAAGGTAAATGGTCACGGGCTTGCTCTTGTGCAATTCAGCATGCACCACCAAGAGTCATGTGCTGTGCGGGGCACACCACCATTCAAGATAAGCCCTGCTGAAGAACTCAGGTACGGCTTCTATCTCAATCAGACTCTCTCAGGCAGTGGGTTAAAGGCCTTGATTTTCTTTGGGAATGATAGCTGCCTCTTCAGGGCAAGATTGCAAGATTTTTATGTCTTTGTGTAGGACAGGAATTAGGTCCTGAATGCTACAAGATTGCCTGTCACTGCCAGCTTTTCTCATTTGCACACACCTGCTAAATGAATGTGTGAAAAATAAGTGAATGAATGAATGAGCAAATGACTGTCTGAAGGAGCAAATATGTGAATTTTTAAGCAAGTCAGGAATAAAACAGGGTCATTATATATGAGCTGCTTTTGCTCCTCTGGGAAGAAAGCAATTCTTAAAAAATTGGACCTGGCTGGGCGCGGTGACTCACGCCTGTAATCTCAACACTTTAGAAGGCCGAGGTGGGTGGATCACAAGTTCAGGAGTTTGAGACCAGCCTGGCCAACATGGTGAAACCCCATCTCTACTAAAAATACAAAAGTTAGCCGGGCATGGTGGCACGCACCTGTGATCCCAGCTACTCGGGAGACTGACACAGGAAAATTGCTTGAACTCAGAAGGCAGAGGTTGCAGTGAGCAGAGACCGTGCAACTGCACTCCAGCCTGGGCAACGAGCAAGACTCTGTCTCAAAAAAACAAAATTAGCTCGATGTGGTGGCACGAACCTGGAGTCCCAGCTTCTTGGGAAGCTGAGGCCAGAGGATCACTTGAGCCAGGGAGGTTGAAGCTACAGTGAGCTGTGATTGTGCCTTCGTACCCTACCCTGGGTGACAGAGTGAGATCGTCTCAAAAAAAGAAAAAAAGGAACTGTTCCTCAGAAATGTGAAACTTGGCCAGGTGTGGTGGTTCAAGCCTGTAATCCCAGCACTTTGGGAAGCTGAGGCAGGTGGATTACCTGAGTTCAGGAGTTCAAGACCAGCCTGGCCAAGATGGTGAAACCCTGTCTCTACTAAAAATACAAGATTAGTGGGGTATGGTGGCGAGTGCCTGTAATCTCAGCTACTCGGGAGCCTGAGGCAAGAGAATTGATGGAACCTGGGAGGCGGAGTTTGCAATAAGCCGAGATTACGCCACTGCCCTGCAGCCTGGGTCACAGAGCAAGACTCCCTCTCAATAAAAAACAACAACAAAAAACGAAAGAATGGGCAAAAAGTCTTGGGATTCCCAAAAAGAGCTGATTTGAAGTCTAGGTGGGGTGAGGTATTAAAGAAATTTAATGTATAAGATGATATTTGTGAGGTCAGGCTTAGTGGTTCATGCTTATAATCCCAAGGACTTGGGAGACTGAGTCTGGAGGACCGACCGGTTGAGGCCAGGAGTTCAAGATCAGCCTAGCAGCATGGTGAGACCCCTGGCTGTACAAAAAAATCTGAAATTTGTGGCCGGGTATGACGGCACACGCCTGTAATCCCAGCACTTTGGGAAGCCGAGGCAGGAGAATTGCTTAAACCCGGGAGGCAGAGGCTGCAGTGAGCCGAGATCACGCCACTGCACTCCAGCCTGGCGACAGAGCAAGACTCTGTCTAAAAAAAAAAAAAAAAAAAAATCTAAAAATAAGCCAGGTGTGGGGGCACATGCGTGTAGTCCCAGCTACTCCAGAGGCTGAGGTGGGAGGATCGTTCGAGCCAGGATGTCAAGGCTGCAGTGAACTGTGATGGTGCCACCATACTACAGCCTAGGTCACAGAGTCAGACCCTGTCTCTAAAAAAAAAAAGACAGTATGTATGTTAAGCCTTAAAGGACAAAGCAAGAAGGGGATCTCTGAGCAACTATGGCATGTCAAGTATTCTGCTGAGCCTTTTTTTTTTCCTCATTTTTTTTTGAGTCAGAGTCTCGCTCTGTCACCAGGCGCCAGGCTGGAGTGCAGTGGTGCGATCTCGGCTCACTACAACCTCTGCCTCCTGGGTTCAAGCAATTCTCCTGCCTCAGGCTCCTGAGTAGCTGGGAGTACAGACATGGGCCACCACCCCCAGCTTATTTTTTTTTTTTAATAATTTAGTAGAGATGGGGTTTCACTATGTTGGCCAGGATGGTCTCGATCTCTTGACCTCGTGATCCGCCCGCCTCGGCCTCTGCTGAGCCGTTGTCTGTATTTTCTCATTTAATCTTCACAGTAATCCTGGGAGGTTGTATTCCCCTTTTATTACATGACAAAACTGAGTGGGCAGGCAGGAGGTGAGGCTGTCAACATTTCAGAGCCAGCCTTCGGTCTCAGCACTGCCATTTGGGGAAAGCAGATCGGTAAATAGGCAGTTTCAGCACAGGTATTACCTCTTACCAGCCAGTGCTGGGCAATTAAAAAAAATAAAATAAAATAAAATAAAGCTAGGCGGGGGCACTCACGCCTGTAATCCCAGCACCTCGGGAGGCCAAGGTGGGTGGATCACAAGGTCAGGAGTTCAAGACCAGCCTGGCCAAGATGGTGAAACCCCCTGTCTCTACTAAAAATACAAAAAAATTATCTGAGCGTGGTGGTGGGTGCCTATAATCCCAGCTACTCGGGAGGCTGAGGCAGAGAATTGCTTGAACCCAGGAGGCGGAGGTTGCAGTGAGCCAAGATCGGGCCACTGCACTCTAGCCTGGGTGACACAGTGAGACTCGGTCTCAAAAAATAAATAAATAAATAAATAAATAAAGCCGGGTGCAGTGGCTCATGTCTGTAATCCCAGCACTTTGGGAGACCAAGGCGGGCGGATTGCCTGAGGTCAGGAGCTTCAGACCAGCCTGGCCAATCAAACCCCATCTCTACTAAAAAAATATATAAAAATTAGCTGGGTATGGTGGGGGGGGCCTGTAATCCCAACTACTTGGGAGGCCGAGACAGGAGAATCACTTGAACCAGGGAGGTGGAGGTTGCAGTGAGCCGAGATCGCACCATTGCACTCCAGCCTGGGCAACAAGAGTGAAACTCCATCTCAAAAAAATAAAGCAGATACCTGTTGGCCCCGGAAGGGACCCATCCCCTGTGCTAGGAGGAGGAGGAAGCCCTGGCTGTCATCACAGCAGCCAAAAAGAGCCCCATTACTTCTTCGGCTTCTGCAATCTGGGCTGACACCGAGAGTCTGGACTTTTCTGCTCACAGCATGTCTATGGACCTGGAAGAGTGACATCAAACATCAATGCCCTGAGCCACAGACTCAGGGCAGTCCTAGGCTAGGGGTTGCCTTTCCCACTGTGTGACTGCTTTTAATCACCCTCCTGCCTTTCAAGGTCAGGGATCCCAAGCCCTTTATGAGCCATTGTCTTCAGTCACCTGCTGACGGAGGTGACTTTCACACAGAAGTTGTGTTTTCCGCCCACGTCACCCATGGCACACCAGGAACTGTTGCCACCCTGGTCACTCTAAAGAGCTACATCTGCTCCCTTGGAGTTGTTTCTGATGATGAAAAAGTCGTAACAGGGCTGGGTGCAGTGACTCATGCCTGTAATCCTAGCACTTTGGGAGGCCAAGGAGGGAGGGTCACTTGAGCTCAGCAGTTCAAGACCAACCTGGGCAACGTAGTGAGACCTCATCTCAGAAAAAAGAATTTTTTGTAATTGAAAAAGTATGGCCGGGTGTGGTGGCTCATCCTTGTAATTCCAGCACTTTGGGAGGCTGAGGCAGATGGATCATGAGCTCAGGAGTTTGAGACCAGACTGACCAACATGGTGAAACCCCATCTCAATAAAAATACAAAAATTAGCCAGGCAGCTGGGCATGGTGACTCACGCCTATAATCCCAGCATTTTGGGAGGTCGAGGAGGGCAGATCATGAGATCAGGAGTTCCAGACCAGCCTGGCCAATATGGCCAAACCCCATCTCTACTAGAAGTCCAAAAAAAAATTAGCCAGATGCGGTGGTGTGTGCCAGCGGTCCCAGCTACACGGGAGGCTCAGGTAGGAGAATCACTTTTTTTTTTTTTTGTATGAGGTAGGGGGTCCAACTTTATTGCTTAGTATAAGCATTAAAGTTGTATATTTCCTTTTCTTTTTTGAGACTGGGTCTCATTCTGTCGCCCAGACTGGAGTGCAGTGATGAGATCTCAGCTCAACACAACCTCTACCTCCCAGCTTCAAGCGATTTTCCCTCCTCAGCCTCCTGAGTCGCTGGGATTACAGGTGCCCACCCACCTAACTTTTTGTGTTTGTAGTAGAGACGGGGTTTCACCTTGCTGGCCAGGCTGGTCTCAAAGGCCTGAGCTTAGGCAATCTGCGTGCCTCAGCCTCTCAAAATGCTGGGATTACAGTGATGAGCCATCACGCCTGGCTTATTTGCTTTTCATTATTATTTTTTTACTTTTTTAACATAAAAAGTTAGTAAAATTAACAGTGGTTTATTCTGTAGTGTCAAGAACACAGAATAAGCCTCTGTTAACTTTGCTAACTTTATTTTAGATTAAAAAAAAAAAAAAACCATGAGGCACACCATTTAGTGCCACCCTCTGACAGGTGCATAAACCCAAATACCAAATTTAATAAGCATAGTCCTATAGTAATCTTGACAAATTCCCCTGTTATTAATTTTATAGGATTCATTAGTTCATTCAAGAACATTATATTAAGCTCTGAGAACAAAGACATGAAAGAGAGTCCTGGCATCACAAGCTTATACATAGAAAAGAAAACTGATCAATTGTAGGACCGGATGACAAATGCTAGGATAAGAGATATAATACGTGCTGGAAGTAGGAAACAGGGAAAACAAGATTAGAGATTGCGAAAGGTATTTTGGAAGAAGTTGCTTCTTCCAAGGATCTCAGAGATGGATTAGCAGGTATGAACCACATACATCTAGCAGAGAAGAGTGTTTTAAGCTACTGGAACAACAGATGGAAAGACCTTTTGGAGGAAGGAAAGAAGTGTAGTGTGTCAGAAGTATAGAGTGTCAGGATGAGACCAGAGCATCCGTGGAGAATAGACTGTAAAGGGCAGGCATTTAAATCAAAAATGGGGCCAGGCGTGGTGGCTCACGCCTGTAATCCCAGCACTTTAGGAGGCTGAGTCAGGCGATCACTTAAGATCAGGAGTCTGAGACCATCCTGGCCAACATGGTGAAACCCCATCTCTACTAAAAATACAAAAATTAGCCCAGCACTGTGGAGCAGGTCTGAAATCCCAGCTACTCAGGAGGCTGAGGTGGGAGAATCACTTGAACCCGGGAGGCGGAGGCTGCAGTGAGGAGATCTCACCAGGGCATGCCAACCTCAGCAACAGAATGAGACTCCATCCCCCAAAAATAATAAAAACAAAAAACAAAAATGGGGAGCATGGACCTCATCCTAAAACAGTGGGAGGCTCCTGAAGAGTTTTCAGTAGGAATGGAACCATAGCAGGTTTTTTTTTTTTTTTTTTGAGATGGAGTCATGCTCTGTCACCCAGGCTGGAGTGCAGTGCTGGGATCTCGGCTCACTGCAACCTCCACCTCCGGGTTCAAGCTATTCTCCTGCTTCAGCCTCCCAAGTAGTTGAGATTACAGGCGCCTGCCACCACGTCCGGCTAATTTTTGCACTTTTAGTAGAGACCAGGTTTCACCATCTTGGCCAGGCTGGTCTCAAACTCCTGACCTCAAGTGATCCATGTGCCTCAGCCTCCCAAAACTGCTGGGATTTCAGGCATGAGCCACTGTGCCTGGCAGATTTGTGTTTTTGAATGTTTTGCTGCGGCTGCAGAGAATAGATGAAGGAGGTGGGGTTGAGACCAGTGGTCTAGAGGCCCTAACAGAGGTCGTAGCAGTCACCCAGGCCTGGATTAAGAGTGTCCATAAGAATGTTGAGGCCTTGGTGGTTCACGAGACGCAGGACGGAGAGGAGGGAGCATTAAGGCTGAGTCTCCTCCTTCCGACCCAGGTGACTGGATATCATTGGTTACAGCAGAGCAGGACTGGGGAGAAGACAGAGTTTGGTTGCGGGCAGTTTAAGGTGTTCGGGGGACTCATTGCCCCTTGCTAACCTTACCTGAACTTGGCTCTTTTCTGAGGATTCCCCTCAAGGGAAAGCTGTCTCGTTTCTCCAAGCCAGCAGGTGTAGAATAGTCTCCTCGTTCCCCATTGCTGATTCTTAACCTTTTCAACCCTTTCTTCTCCTTGTCCTTACCCTAATTCTAGCTTTTTCGTTTTGTTTTGAGACAGAGTCTTACTCTGTCACCCAAGCTGGAGGGCAATGGCGTGTTCTCGGGTCAGCGCAACCTCTGCCTCCAGGGGTCACATGATTCTCCCACCACAGCCTCCCGAGTATCTGGGACTCTAGGTGCCTGCCACGGTGCTCGGCTAATTTTTGTATTTTTAGTAGAGAAGGGGTTTCTCTATGTTGGTCAGGCTGGTCTTGAACTCTTGACCTTGTGATCCACCCGCCCCGGCCTTTCAAAGTGCTAGGATTACAGACGTGAGCCACCGCGCCCGGCCTAATTTTTGTGTTTTTAATAGAGGTGGGATTTCACCATGTCGCCCAGGCTGCTCTAGAACTCCTGACCTCAGGTGATCTGCCTGCCTCAGCCTCCCAACCTGCTGGGATTACAGGAGTGAGACGATGTGCTCGGCCTTTTTTTTTTTTTTTTTTTTTGAGACTGAGTCTGGCCCTGTCACTGAGACTGGAGTGCAGTGGCATGATCTTGGCTCACTGCAGCCTCCGCCTCCCAGGTTCAATTGATTCTCCTGCTTCAGCCTCCTGAGCAGCTGGGATTACAGGTGCCCGCCACCACGCCTGGCTAAGTTTTGTATTTTCAGTAGAGACAGGGTTTCACCATGTTGGCCAGGCTGGTCAAACTGCTGGCCTCAAGTGATCTGCTCATTCTTGGCTTCTCAAAGCTTGGAGGTCACAGGTGTGAGCTGCCGTGCCCAGTCAGCCCCTAGCTGGTTGGAGGTTAACGCCATCCGCTGTGTCACATGCTACTCCCCTTTGGTGCTGCGACCCGCAGACCCACTCATCACGGACTTTGCTTCCTGGCTCACAGCCCTTGTCTTCCTTCTACTCCAGCCCTCCTGGGAACCTAATTACCCATGTGGGGGACCCATCAGTAGCCCTGCCTGTCACCCACTTGACTTCCTCTCCTCCCCTTCCCACCTGCTGGCCTATGTTCCCATGAGACAGCCTTGTCACCCAAAACCACACCACACCCCGATTCTCAGTTTCCAGACACGTACCTGACCAGCATGTCTTCTCCTGCCAGCTCACCGGCTTTAGTGTCCCCACCATGCAGCTCTTCCACCCCGACAAGACCCTGTTCTGGGTACCAGGTTTTCACCATCCATTGTTTCCCTCCTGTTCTCTCTTCTCTTCTGAGCTTAGAGAATAGTGCGTGGCTATGCAACCCTTCTCTCCACACACCCTCAACAAACTTGGCTGTCTCCCTCCCTCTCCAGTTTACTTGCCTGGCTGATCCTCAAACCTGAGTGAACCCAGCTATCAGTCATAACTGCACCTGAGCAGCTGAACGTTACTGGAAAAAAAAAAAAAAAAAAAAAAAAACCTCAACTAGATCTACAGGCTGTACTTTCAGTTTATGACCACAAACCTCAAATAAGCTCCCAGCCCTGAGACCTGCACCTCCGTGCCTTACACTCAGCCTCCGCCCTCCGCTCTGACCACCCTCAGCACTGTTCCATCAACATCCTCTATCAGGGTCAACAACCCTTTCCCCGTTTCAGAATTCAGAGCGCACCTCTCAGCCTTTGCCTCCCTGTACTTCTCAGCGGCATGTCGCAGCATTCCCTTCCTTCTGAACATTCCCTTCCTGGCTTTTGTGAAGCCACACTAGTTTTTCTCTTCTTTTGTCTTTTCTTTCTCAGCCTCCATGGCTTGTTCCTTCTTGTCCATCTGACCTCTAAATCTTGGGGTGCTTCAGGGCCTTTTCTTTTTATTTTTTATTTTAGGCCTTTTTATTTTTATTTTATTATTATTATTATTATTATTTTTAAAGACGGGGTTTCACCATATTGGTCAGGCTGGTCTTGAACTCCCGACCTCAGGTGATCCGCCTGCCTTGGCCTCCAAAGTGCTTGGATTACAGGCGTGAGCCACCACTCCTGTATTTTATTTTATTTTATTATTTATTTATTTATTTTATTTATTTATTTATTTTTGAGACGGAGTTTCGCTCTTGTTAGCCAGGCTGGAGTGCAATGGTGCGATCTTGGCTCACCGCAACCTCCGCCTCCTGGGTTCAAGCAATTCTTCTGTATTATTTATTTTATTTATTGGAGACAGAATCTCAGTCTGTTGCCCAGGCTGGAGTGCAATGGCACAATCTCGGCTCACTGCAACCTCCGCCTCCTGGGTTCAATCGATTCTCCTGCCTCAGCCTCCCGAGTAGCTGAGATTACAGGTATGTGCTACCACACCCAGCTAATTTTTGTATTTTTGGTAGAGACGGGGTTTCACCATGTTGGCCACGCTGGTCTCAAACTCCCGACCTTAAGTGATCTGCCCGCCTAGGCCTCTCAAAGTGCTGGGATGACAGACACGAGCTCCAGCACCCAGACTGTTATTATCATTATTTTACACACAGAGTCTTACTATGTCACCTAGGCTGCAGCGTGGCGGTGGCATCACAGCTCACTGTACCCTCCCGGGCTCAAGCAATCCTCCTGCCTTAGTCTCCTGAGTAGCTGGGACTACAGGCACAAGCCACCATGCCTGGCTAAAATGTTTTCATTTTTTGTAGAGACGGGGTCTCGTTATGTCACTGTGTTGCCTAGGCTGCTTTTTTTTAAAATGTCATTACACATTCTCCCCAGGAAACCTAACACTGACCTCTACAAATTGATGTGGGTAGCTTTGGTCTCTTTGCTGAGCTTGTCTTACGTAAGCATATACTAATTTGACACCTCCGCTTGGATGTCTAATAAACAGACAAAACATAACTCATCCAAAATAGATCACTTAATACCACTCCAAACCCTGTTCTCTTCCCCCTTTTCAAATCAAACCGGTTATTCCAGGAGTCATAAACCTAGGAATCATCCTTGATTCTTCCCTTCCCCTCCACCCACAATTATTAGCAAGCCCATTCCATTTCAATTCAAAAACGTGTTTCAAATCCTTCCCATTCCACTCTCCTGACACATTTTTATCATCCTTGCCCCTATTCTGGTTCAAACCATCAGCACCTTTTGCCTCATCTTCTATGACAGTGATAGCCTTCTAACTCGTGTCCTAGCAATCTTTTTTTTTTTTTTTTTTTTTGAGATGGAGTCTCTCTCTGTTGCCCAGGCTGGAGTGCAGTGGCGTGATCTTGGCTCACTGCAACCTCTCCCTCCCAAGTTCAAGTGATTCTCCTGCCTCAGCCTCCCGAGTAGCTGGGACTACAGGCGTCCACCACCACACCTGGCTAGTTTTTTGCATTTTTAGTAGGGACAGGGTTTCACCGTATTAGCCAGGATGCTCTTGATCTCCTGACCTCGTGATCTGCCCGCCTCAGCCCCCCAAAGTGCTAGGATTACAGGCATGAGTCACTGCGCCCAGCCGCAATCTTTTATTTTTTTCCCCTCTTTTTTCTTTTTCCTTTTAGACAGCAGGAGAGGTGACTTATTGTATGGCTGTCACACTCGGCCACAAGTAAACACAGAAATAGTCCAGAATGTCACAGGTCCAGGGCAAAGGACCAACACGGGCAGTTCTGGTTATGAGCAAGCTGGGTCTCAGAGGTGATGGGCAATCAGAGGTTGGTGAAGTTCTAGATCCGCTGAGACACGCTCCAGACAGTAGCATGCGGTCCACAACTTGTCCCAGCATCCCCAGCGGCTGGCATTCACGTTTCTGCTCCTGCGACCCCCGCGCTGCAACAGGCTAGTGGTTTACTGGTACCTGCCTCACCTTTCTCCTGCTGCACTTCAGCCTGCGCATGCGCTTCTTCCTCCTGGCTCTCGTGGCGCAGAGGTTTCCAAAATGGCGCTCCTTTGTTTCTTTACATTTTTTAGAGGCGGGGGAAGGGGGGCGGGGTCTCATCTTTTTGCCCAGGCTGGTCTTGAACTCCTGGACTCAAGCGATCCTCCCCCTACGGCCTCCCAAAGTGCAGAGATGATAGGCGTGAGCCACCACACCTGGCCCTCTTTTCAATAAAGAGCAAGATAAGTTTTAAAAAATGTAAATCCAGAGGGGCGCGGGGGCTCACGCCTGTAATCCCAGCACTTTAGGAGGCCGAGGTGGGCAGATCACGAACTTAGGAGTTCGAGGCCAACCTGATCAACATGGTGAAACCCCGTCTCTACTAAAAATACAAAAATTAGCTGGCCGTGGCACCTGTAATCCCAGCTACTCAGGAGGCTGAGGCAGGAGAATCGCTTGAACCCAGGAGGTGGAGGTTGCAGTGAGTTGAGATCACACCACTGCACTCCAGCCTGGGCAACAGCGTGAGACGCTGTCTCAAAAAAAAAAAAAAAAAAAAAAGTAAATCAAGTAATCAAGTAAATCCAGAGGGGCTTGGCAGCTCATGCCTGTAATCCCAGCACTTTGGGAGGCTAAGGTGGGTGAATCACCTGAGGTCAAGAGTTCAAGATCAGCCTAGCTAACATGCTGAAACCCCATCTCTACTAAAAATACAAAAATTATTTTGGTGCGGTGTTATGCACCTGTAATCCCAGCTACTCGGAGGCTGAGGCAGAAGAATTGATTGCACCCAGAAGGTGGGTTTGCAGTGAGCTGAGATTGCACCATTGCATGCCAACCTAGGCAACAAGAGCAAAACTCTGTCTCAAAGAAAAAAAAAAAAGAAATAAAGGCCGGGCACAGTGGCTCACGCCTGTAATCCCAGCAAGGTGGGAAGATCACGAGGTCAAGAGATCAAGACCATCCTGGCCAACATGGTGAAACACCATCTCTACTAAAAATACAAAATCAGCAGGGCGTGGTGGCGCATGCCTATAATCCCAGCTAGCTGGGAGGATGAGGCAAGAGAATCACTTGAACCCAGGGGTGGAGGTTGCAGTGAGCCGCGGTCATGCCATTGCACTCCAGCCTGGGCAACAAACGCGAAACTCCGTCACACACCCGTCGCACGCACACACACACACACACACACACACACACGGAAGTAATCCTGATCACTCTCATCCCAAGGCTTTTATTTACTGCAACTAAACAAAATTCCGAAATCTTCACTGTGATCAACAGGGTCCTCTGAGATGACACCTGCCTGCCTCTCCAAATTTCACTTATAGCCTGTTTTTCATTAAGCTCTAATGGAGCTGCTCCACCCATGCTGACCTCTTTTGTAGCCTTTTTATTATTTTTTTAAAAAAATTTAATTTATTTTTTATTATTTTTAACAACGAGATGGCTGGGACTTGGGAGTTGGGGGGGAGAGGGTGGGGTGGGTCTCACGATGCTGCCCAGGCTGGCCTCAAATCCCTGGGCTCAAGAAATCCTTCTGCCTCGGCTTCCCAAAGTGCTGGAATAAACAGGCTTGAGCCACGGCATCCCACCCTACTCTTTCTAGTCTTCGTAGCAGTCGATAATTCTCCACTGAAAATCTTTCCTTCCGCTGGGTTTTAGCAGCCATCTCCTCTGCCTGCCATGCTCTTCCCCAGAACCTTCAAATGCCATATGCTGTTTGTAATCTCATCCCAATTAAAATCTTTTTGAAGGCCTTCCCTATTTTATCTAGAACAGACTCTATTCCTCAGTTGTTCACTCACCCTATTCATTTCCATCTTATCACTTCCCATAATACAATGTTGATGTTTTTTTTTTGGAAACAGGGTCTCACTGTATTGCCCAGGCTGGAGTGCAGGGGTGTGATCTTGCCTCATTGCAGTCTCAACTTCCTGGGCTCAAGGGATCTTCCCACCTCAGCCTCCCAAGCAGCTGGGACTACAGGCATGTTCCACCACGTCTGGCTAATTTTTTAAATTTTTTGTAGAGATGGGGCCTCCCCATGTTGCTCAGACTGGTCTGGAACTTCTGGGCTCAAGAGATCTGCCTGCCTCGACCTCCCAAAGTGTTGGGACTACAGGTGTGAGCCACCAGGCCCGAGCAAATGCCGATCTTAATACTTGTTTACTTTTTTGTTTTTGAGAGGGAGTCTCACTCTGACCTCAGCTCACTGCAACCTCTATCTCCCAGATTAAAGTGATTCTCCTGCTTTGGCTTCCTGAGTAACTGGAATTAGAGGTGTTAGCCACCATGCCCGACTAATTTTTATATTTTTAGTAGAGACAGGTTTCACCACGTTGGCCAGGCTGGTCTTGAACTCCTGGCCTCAGGTGATCTGCCCGCCTCGGCCTCCCAAAGTGCTGGGATTACAGGCGTGAGCCACCACAGCTGGCCGTTGTTTACTTTTTGACTGTTCTGTCCCACTAGATGTGTCATGAGGGTAGGAACCTGGTCAGTGTAGTTTACACCTAGACCTCAAGTCCTAGGATTGTGCCTAGCTCGTAGGAGTTGCTCAATAAATGTTTGTTAAATAAAGCAATACAGTTAGACAGTTGGATGTGCCGGGGTTCACTGAGGCGTGAGGATCAGCCAGGCAAGTAAAACGGAGAGGGAGGGAGACAGCCAAGCTCATTGAGGGCGTGTGAAGAGAAGGGTTGTATAGTCGCGCACTATTCTCTTTTACTACAATTTTTTTTTTTTTTTTTTTGAGACGGAGTTTCGCTCTTGTTACCTAGGCTGGAGTGCAATGGCACGATCTCGGCTCGGGTTTCACCACGTTGACCAGGATGGTCTCGACCTCTTGACCTCGTGATCCACCCGCCTCGGCCTCCCAAAGTACTGGGATTACAGGCGTGAGCCACTGCGCCCGGCCTAGTCGCGCACTATTCTCTAAGCTCAGAAGAGAAGAGAGAACAGGAGGGAAACAATGGATGGTGAAAACCTGGTACCCAGAACAGGGTCTTGTCGGGGTGGAAGAGCTGCATGGTGGGGACACTAAAGCCGGTGAGCTGGCAGGAGAAGACATGCTGGTCAGGTACGTGTCTGGAAACTGAGAATCGGGGTGTGGTGTGGTTTTGGGTGACAAGGCTGTCTCATGGGAACATAGGCCAGCAGGTGGGAAGGGGAGGAGAGGAAGTCAAGTGGGTGACAGGCAGGGCTACTGGATGGGTCACCCACATGGGTAGTTAGGTCCCCAAGGTGGAGGGCTGGAGTAGAAGGAAGAGAAGGACTATGAGGCAGGAGCCAAAGTCCGTGATGAGTGGGTCTGCGGGTCACAACACCAAAGGGGAGCGGCAAGTGCTGCAGCTGATGGCGTTAACCTCAAAAGCGCTAGGGCCCAGGAGCAGTGGCTCACACGTGTAATCCCAGCACTCTGGGAGGCCAAGGCAGGAGGATCCCTTGAGGCCAGGACTTTGAGGCCAGGTTAAGCAACAAAGTGAGACCGGCCCCCCCGAACTTTGTACCTAGTCACACAGGTGAGAAGGAGAATCACCCGTGGTGCACCCCACTCTTTCCTATATCTGATGGATCACCAAGTCCTAAATATTCTTATGGACACTCCTTAATCCAAGCCCGAGTGATTGCCACAATCTTCATAAGGGTCTCCAGGCCACTGGTCTTTTTTTTTGAGACTGGAGTCTCACTCTTGTTCAGGCTGGAATACAATGGCAAAGTGTTGGCTCTGACTCCCAAGTTCAAGCGATTCTCCTGCCTCAGCCTCCCGAGTAGCTGGTATCACAGGCGCCCGCCACCACACCCAGCTAAATTTTGTATTTTTAGTAGAGACAAGGTTTTGCCATGTTGGCCAAACCAACATGGTTTTGCTGAGGCAGGAGAATCGCTTGAACCTAGGAGGCGGTGGTTGCGGTGAGCCAAGATTGCGCCATTGCACTCCAGCCTGGGCAACAAGAGCAAAACTCTGTCTCAAATGTCAATCAATCAATCTTAAGAAACTAGGAATAGGCAGGGCATGGTGGCTCCTGACTGTAATCCTAGCAGTTTGGGAGGCCGAGGCAGGGGAATTACCTGAGCTCAGTAGTTCGAGACTAACCTGGGCAACACGGTGAAACCTCGTGTCTACTAAAAAACAAAAAAAAAAAGTTAGCCTGGCATGGTGGCAGGTGCCTGTAATCCCAGCTACTCAGGAGGCTGACCAGGTGAATTCTTGAACTGGGGACGCGGAGGTTGCAATGAACCCAGATCGCCCTCGTGCACTCCAGCCTGAGCGACAAAGCGAAACTCCATCAAAAAAAAAAAAAAAAAGGAATCTTTTTGTGCACTCTTCAGGTAAAGAGAATTATCAGCATATATTGCCTCTATTTTGGTGTTTGGTTAAAATGCGGCACACCAGTAGTAACTTCGGCTTTCTAACAATGCCTAATTCGCACAGCATGTGGCAGTGTTACATGGCTTTTGGGCGCTCGCCAACGACTAGACATCTACCCCTCCTTTCGGCCCCTTCGCTCCCGTATCCACGGCTTCTATCCAGAGCCTGTATCTTGACCCTCCGCGACCTCTTTGTCATGGCGTCCGCGACTTGGGCGGGCAGCCGGGCGTCGACCTTCCCAAAATGGCGGCGGCCGGGCCGAATGCGCCCAGGGGGCGGGGTTCCGCCGCCGGGGGCGGGGCGGAGGCCGAGGGGTCGGTCGGGCTGGCAGGCTGGAGGCTTCCCAAGTCGGCAGTGTCAGCGCGCCTGCGCCGAGCGGCCCTGCGCGCAGTGAGGCAGTGGCGGGGGAAGGCACCGGTGGGGCCGACGGGCGGGCTGAAGGAGGGAAGCGGGCGAGCGAAGTCCCAGTGCGCGCCGCGGCAGCCCGGGCACCCTCCCCTTCCGGGCGCGAGTCGCTGTGAGAAGAGCTGAAGCGAGCGGAGTCGCCCCGGCAGCGAGGCGCCGCTCCCGCCGTCTCAGCCCGGCCTCCTTCGGCTCCGGCGCTCGGGTCGCGGGGCCCGGGTCCCTCAGCACAGCCCGCTCCAGCCGCCCCCAGATCCTGTCCCCGGCCCTTCGGAAGCCCCGGCGCCAGCCCGGGCCCTCGGCGGGGAGGATGACGGAGCTGCAGTCGGCACTGCTACTGCGAAGACAGCTGGCAGGTGAGCGGGCGGGCGGCGGGGCGCCGGGCCCGGCCGCGATCGCGGACGGCCGCTGCCCGGTGCCTCCTCTCCTCCTCCCGGGCCTGCGAGGGTGGGGACGCGAGGCTCCGGTCCCGGCCGGGCCCACTGGTTCTCGCCCGGCTCCCGGAGGGCACTGGGGGCGGGGACGCGACCCAGCTGCGGCCCCGGGGGTCGGGAGGCTCGGCCCCCTCCCCCACGGCTGGGCAGGACGTTGCGGGGGAGGGGCCGAGTGCGGGCGTCCCGGCCGCCAGCCTGGAGGGGCGGGTCCCGGGCTCAGGTGCGGCCGGGGCCCCCGGGCGTTCGCGGCCGTGAGTCGCAGGCTCGGCGTCTGAACCGCGGGGGGCGAGGGCGGGCGGAAGGGACCGGCCCTGGCGGGATAGGTGAGGCGCGCAAAACTTCTCCCCCGGCGGCGCTGGGTCCGCGGAGTTGGGGCGGGTAACAAAAGCGCCGGCCTCCGCGGCCTCCGAGCGAGCGCGCGGGTGCCCGAGACCCCGGCGGGGTGCGGGACGTCGCCTCGCCTGCCTCCGCCTGGCACGGGCTCCGGCTGCGCCGCTGGCTGGGGGAGGGTAGGCGCGGGCCGCGGGGACAGCCGCTCGCTGGCCGGCTCGGGGCTTTGTGCTCGCCGCGATTCCGGCTCCTGCGCAGGCCCGCAGCCCCCGAGCTGCGCCCGCAGGCTCTGGCCCGGGGCGGCGGCCGTGTCTGCGTCCCCGAGGAGCCTGCGGCCCCCCTCCCCCATTGTCCCGGCCTCTGGCCGTTTGCGGCTTCCAGGTTGACTTTTTAGGGGGTTGGCTCCTACTCTGCTAGGACTGTGTGCGCGGAGCATGCGCACTGCAGACGTACGTGTGCGGAGTGGAAGGGGGAGGCGGGTTGGTGGCTTCACAATGCCACCCCACGTGCTGCCAGATTTAAAGAGAAATGAACCAGTAGTTACCTCTGCTACACAACGCCGGGCGTGTGTCATCCTCAGTTCAAGAGATCTTCCCCCTCCCCACTCTACAACCAGCAGCCTCTAACCCTCAGCAGACGCCAAAGACTGGAATGGTGAAATCTGTCTTTGAAATATATTTACTGAGAGTTTGAGGTGTACCTTAAATCACCTTTATGGCATCTCAAGGAAAAGGTTGTCAGGGGCTCTTATGGATTGTGTAATAGGGTTTATTATTAGACCATGAGCAAGTAGGTTTGGACGAGATGCTCAGGGGCAGTTACTTGGAGTGAATGGAGATACTGCAGGATACCCATCGCAAATAAGGTACTGGGAAAGCAATGCGGCCGGGAGTGGTGGCTCACGCTTGTAATCCTAACACTCTGGGAGGCTGAGGCAGGTGGATCACCTGGAGGACAGGAGTTCAAGACCAGCCTGGCCAACATGGCGAAAACCCTGTCACTATTAAAAATACAAAAAGTTAGCCGGGGTTGTTGCAGGGCACCTGTAATTCCAGCTACTTGGGAGGCTGAAGCAGGAGAATTGCTTGAACCTGGGAGGCGTAGGTTGCAGTGAGCCGAGATCGCGCCATTTGCATTCCAGCCTGGGCGGCAGAGCCAGACTGTTAACCAAAAAAAAAAAAGGGCAATAAGAGAAGAACTCTGTTGCATCTTGTTTTTGTTTTTTTGTTTTTTTTGAGACAGTCTCCCTTTATTGCCCAGGCTGGAGTGCAGTGGCGCAACCTTGGCTCACTGCAACCCTCCGCCTTGTGGGTTCAAGTGATGCTCCTGCCTCAGCCTCCTGAGTAGCTGGGATTACAGGCAGTGCGCCATCACGCCTTGCTCATTTTAGTAGAGACAGGGTTTCACCTTGCCTGCCAGGCTGGTCTTGAGCTCCTGACCTCATGGTCCGCCTGTCTTGGCCTCCCAAAGTGCTAGGATTACAGGCGTGAGCCATCGTGCCCGGCCACATCTTAACATTTATAAACACCTTTTCTGTATATTTTTTTTGTCTGGAGGATGGATGTAAGAGTTCCCTAATAATTCTTTGATCAGTGAACTATTAAACAGCATTCAAGTACTAGGTATTAAAACAGTACTGAATTCTTACATAATGGAAGATAAACATTTAAAACGTGTAAAAGGAGTTATGCATTGCTAAGAAAGTAAAATAAGATATAAGAGTGTCAGCAGTAGCAATGTGTCAAAACAATTTCCCACCCGTTTGTGAACCAGCTATAGATTTTAATGGTCACTTGGTTCCATTTCGGAGTCATTTTTTTATTTTTCGACAATATATATAGCAAATATTAATAAAACATCCCAAAGTGCTTTCTTAATGATTGACTTTCTGATGGGACACTCTAAAATATACTTTAAGATAGAGGAGAGAACAATTTAATTGGTAATTTTTCAGACCTCATTATGAAGTTACTTAGCTGTAGATTTAAGTTTTCCTGCCTTCTTGATCAGAAACAATGCGATTGTTTTTAGTTTTTTTCTTTTTGAGACAAGAGTTTCACGATTGTCGCCCAGGCTGGAGTGCAGTGGCATGATCTTGGCTGACTGCAACCTCTGCCTCCCAGGTTCAAGTGATTCTCCTGCCTCAGCCTCCCAAGCAGCTGGAATTACAGGTGCTTGCCACCACACCCGACTACTGTATTTTTTAGTGGAGACAGGGTTTCACCATGTTGGCCAGGCTGGTTTCGAACTCTTGACCTCAGGTGATCCACCCGCCTTGGCCTCCCAAAATGCTGGGATTACAGGTGTGAACCACCACGCCCAGTCTGTTTTTAGTATTTTCTTAAAATTTTGGAGTGTGTTAACATGCTCAAAATGTACAAAGTAGTAGGCCAAGGCAAATGCATTTTAATTGATATGTAAAAATATCAAGTTTATGGGAAAGATTTGATAACTACACATAGTGTAATAAAAGCCTTGTTTTGTTTTGTTTTATTTTAATTTTGAGACAGTTTTAATATGTCAGCCAGGCTGGAGCACAGTGGTGAGATCTCAGCTCACGGCAACGTCCCCCATCGGGTTCAAGCAATTCTCCTGCCTCAGCCTCTGAGTAGCTGGGATTACAGGTGCCCCCTGCCATGCCTGGCTGATTTTTGTGTTTTTAGTAGAGATGAGATTTCACCATGTTGGCCAGGCTGGTGTCGAACTCCTAACTTCAGGTGATCCACCCACCTTGGCCTTCCAAAGTGCTATGATTGCAGACCTGAGCCACCACCTTTCACGCAAGCTGAAGCATGGTGGCACGATCTTGGCTCACTGTGACCTCCACCTCCCAGGTTCAAGCGAATCCCTGAGCCCCTCTCCCCCCAAGTAGCTGAGATTACGGGTATGTGCCACCATGCCAGGCTAATTTTTGTATAAAATCTCCAAAAACTTAAAACAGCAATGGCCAACAACAGCTGCATTTATTGCACTCCTAGTGTGTCAGTCCTTAAGGATTTAAATTAATTACTTGGGAGAATATATTGGTTATGTTTTGTTGATAACTTAATGAAGAACCTGGTTACTTTCAGAATTGATCGAAGTGGTTCCCTGGGTTGTGGAGTTTCTCAGTCTTGGCACTACTGACGTTTTGGGTTGAGTATTGTAGGGCCTATACTGTGTATTATAGAATGTTTAGCAGCGTTCCTGGCCTTTACCCACTAGATGCCAGTAGTACACCCCCTCAATTGTGACACCCACAAGCCTCTATTGCCAAATGTCTCCTGAGGGACAAAATCATCCAGGTTGAAGATCACTGGGTTAAAATGTTTCAGAGAAGACCATTATGGCTAATTGTTAAGCACATAAAGACACCTAACAGATTCAGGAAATCAGATAGGTTGTATATTTCTTTGTGGATATTGTTAGACTATGACTTACTCCTTTGCAAATTCAGCGGTGGCAGTTCAAATTTTCAGTGCCTTATGTTAAACACTAAGAAATCCCTCAGCACAAGAGATACTTTTAAAAATTTTTATCTTTTGAAAAGGTATTATAAGCATTGGTTAAAAATGCCAAGAATACAAAACAGCATACATAGTCTATTCACCATGGCCACAAGTTCTTTTCATGGAGCAGCGCGTCACTGACGCATGTATGTCTCTCTTTTTGGAGACAGCCTCGCCCTGTCGCCCAGGCTGGAGTGCAGTGATCCCGGCTCACCGAAACCTCTGCCTCCCGGGTTCAAGCGATTCTACTGCCGTAGCCTCCTGAGTAGCTGGGATTACAGGCACAGGCCCACACCTGGCTACTTTTTGTATTTTTGGCAGGGACAGGGTTTTACCATGTTGACCAGGCTGGTCTCAAACTCCTGGCCTCAGATGATCCGCCTACCTCAGCCTCCCAAAGTGCTGGGATTACAGGCGTGAGCCACTACAACTGGCCAGTTTTATTATATAGTTTGTTAAGACACATAGTATTTTTTGATACTTCCACATGTAGTTGTCATATTAGGTGCACTGATCATTATTTAATAGAGTGAATCTAGGGTGTAAAATCTGATAATCCAGTGACTATCATTATCTTGTTGCCTTTTGACTTCTTTCTTTTTTTTTTTTTTTTTGAGATGGGGTTTCACCATGTTGGCCAGGCTGTTCTCAAACTCCTGACCTCCAGTGATCTGCCCGCCTCAGCCTCCCAAGGTGCTGGGATTACAGGTGTGAGCCACCGTGTTGGCCTTGACTTCCTTTTCTCAGGTGAGAATGTTTGATTGCACTGTTAGTGTCAAGATGAGTTGAAGTCCTTGCCTCTTTTGTCCTTGGGTACTTAAGTGGAATTTTTTTGTTGGCGGGAGGGTATGCTAAGTTATGATAAACTGTAGTCGGGCATTCCCTTGCTTCAAGCAAGTAAAGTATTGATTAAGCACTCTTTTAATGAGATCAGTTTGATTTAGGATACATAATTTGGCATTTCTTAATTATTGAAAACTTTTTTTTAGAATTTAAATTTTGTTAGAATTTAGATGACCTGGAAGGGTATATCGAATGTCATCTTTCATTGGTTTGTAGGAAATAACTTTTCAGAGAAGGCAGTGTGGGCTTAAGGAAACACTTTGGCAAGGTAAACATAGTGTAGTATTATATGGCTAATAGCATTTCAGATACAGAAAGTCCAAATCAGAAAAAGCAAACATTTTCCAAATTTTGGTAATGAACATGAGTTATTGGTATAAACAGATAAATGATAAAGAATGACATGTAGCCAGGCGAGGTGGCTCACACCTGTAATCCCAGCACTATTGGGAGGCTGAGGTAGGCAGATCATCTGAGGTCAGGAGTTTGAGACCAGCCTGGCCAACATGGTGAAATACCCATCTCTACTAAAAATTACAAAGTTAGCCAGGCATGGTGGTGCACACCGGTAATCTCAGCTACTTGGGAGGCTGAGGCAGGAGAATTGCTTGAACCTGGGAGGTGGAGGTTGCAGTGAGCCGAGATCACACCATTGCACTCCAGCCTGGCGACAGAGCAAAATTGTGTCTCAAAAAAAAAAAAAAGAAGAAGAAGTAGTTCCAGGAAATAAGATATTTAAATGTTAAAATGCAGCATTGTAAACTTTTCCCCTTAGTGCAAGATAGTATTGGGCTACTTTGAATAAATCAGAAGTTTTTATCAGTGCTGTTCCATTGATAGATTCTGGCCCTCAGAGAAACTTCTGGAAAAATACTCTACTGTATTGTGGTTGCTGTAGAGATGTATACCTCTTTTTTTTTTTTGAGACAGAGTCTCATTCCGTCACCAGGCACTAGGCTGGAGTGCAGTGGCGCGACCTCGGCTCACTGCAACCTCCGCCGCCCGGGTTCGAGCAATTCTCCTGCCTCAGCCTCCCGAGTAGCTGGGACTACAGGTGCGCGCCACCACGCCCAGCTAATTTTTTTTGTATTTTTAGTAGAGACGGGGTTTCACCATGTTGACCAGGATGGTCTCGATCTCTTGACCTCGTGATCCGCCCGCCTCGGCCTCCCAAAGTGCTGGGATTACAGGCGTGAGCCACTGCGCAAGTTGTGTTCTAAAAGATTTTTAACAAGTTAATTTTTGTAAGTGGAAATATTTTACCTTTTATTTAAACGTTGTACCCATGTCCAGTGACTTAGAAAAAAATGCTACTGCTCTTTGTTTGCTCTTTTTTCTTTAGCTTTTCTTATCTGCTCTTCTATTGGCTAGGGATATGTTAAAAGTATCAACAACAAAGAACTTAAAGTTTTACCCAGCAGCCTTTGTTGTTTGCTTTAATCTTGTAAAACAAGATTGCTTTTAAGTAAGTTTATCAAATAGGAATTTTTAAAAAATGTTCTTTATGTGAGGAGACACTGTTTTCATTTGCTTTTGAATGTACATGCATTTTAATTACATGTATTCTTATGTAAGGTATATACTTTCTAGGGTTTCTATGTTAAGAGAAAGTAATGCTAGGCAAAGAGTTCTTTTTCAACTTGATGCCAAAAGCATGAGCCGTAAAAGGAAATATTAGTAAACTGGTCATCATGAAAATTAAGAATTTTTACCAGAGAAAAACTGTTAAGAGGATGTAAAGACAAGCTACAGACTGGAAGAACATATTTGCAAATCACATATCTGGCAATCGATTGATCTAGAATATATAAAGAACCCTCATCAGTTAAAAGTCAATTCAAAAAATGCGCAAAATTAGCCAGGTGTGGTGGCTCTCATCTGTAGTTTCTACTTCTAGGAAGTAGGAGAATCACTTGAGACGGGGAGTTTGAGGATGCAGTAAACTGTGATCACACCCAGCCTGGGCGACAGAGCAAGACTCTGTCTCAAAATAAAAGGGCAAAAGACACCAATGGACATTTCACTGAAGAGGACATACAGATAGCAAAGAAATGAAAAGATGCTCAACATTACTAGACATCAAGGAAATGCAAATTGAAACCACAGTAAGATATTGCCACTTACTATTAGGATAGTTAAAGCAACAGTGAATGCTGTCAGGGACTTGGAAAAACTTGAACTGTTACACATTGCTGGTGGGAATGTGAAATTGTATATCCAATATAGATAGAAAACAACTTGCTTTTTTTTTAAGAGGCAGGGTCTCTCGCTCTCCTCTTTCTCTGTCTCTCTCTCTGTCTGTCTCTCTCTTTCTCTGTGTCTATATATATCTTTTTAAAAACTTATAAAAATAGAGACAGGGGTCTTGCTATGTTGCCCAGGCTGGTTTTAGACTCCTGGGCTCAAGCAATCCTCCTGCCTTGGCCTCCCAGAATAGTGGGGTTACAGGTATGAGCCACCACATCCAGCCTTTTTTTCTTTTTTCTGTTTTTTTTGAGACAGAGTTCCGCTCTTGTCACCCAGGCCTGGAGTGCAGTGGCGTGACCTCGGCTCACTGAAACCTGTGCCTCCCGGGTTCAAGTGATTCTCCTGCCTCAGCCTCCCTAGTAGTTGGGATTACAGGCGCCTGCCACCATGCCCGGCTAATTTTTGTATTTTTTGTAGAAACAGGGTTTCACAGTGTTAGACCCCTGACCTCAGGTGATCCAACCGCCTTAGCCTCCCAAAGTGCTGGGATTACAGGCGTGAGCCACTGCGCCCAGCCTCAGCCTATTTTTTTTTAATAGATTTATTTATTTATTTATTATTTCTTTTTTAAGAGAGAGTCTTGCTTCATTTTTCAGGCTGGAGTGTAGTGGTGGGATCTCAGCTCACTGCAACCTCTGCCTCCTTGGTTCAAGCAGTTCTCCTGCCTCAGCTTCCTCAGTAACTGGAATTAGAGGTGTGAGCCACCATGCCCAACTAAATTTTATATTTTTAGTAGACATGGGTTTTCACCATGTTGGCCAGGCTGGTCTTGAACTCCTGACCTCAGGTGATCCACCTGCCTTGGCCTCCCAAAGTGTTGGGATTACAGGCATGAGTCACCGCACGCAGTCATAAACAGAGTTTTAATGCAGTATGAGTGCATACATATATGTTCAAAGAACAGAAAGTGGCATTGAAGGAGGAGTGTTTAATTATAGGGGGAGTACAGGGAGATTAGGTAAGACTTCCTAGGAAAAAGACTGTATTTGTATACAGCAGAGTCAGTATTTCAGTTCTCTTAATTGCATTAAGTTATATATTTTTTTAAAAACCTATGAATTTATTAGCACAGGGAAAACAATAATTAGAATTATGTGGCATGACAAGGCAAATCTAAAGTTGGCAGGTTTAAAACACATGCATGTTTCTGAGAGACAGCTGATCTGTTTCAGATATAAGTAGTAAATGAATTTCTTTTTCTTCTTTTTTTTTTTTTTAAATGAAACAAGTTTATTGAGAAAGTATAGGCATGAAGAATGGCTACTTCATGAGCAGAGCAGCCATAGTAAGTGAATTTTTTTTTTCTTTTGAGACAGAGTCTTGCACTGTTGCCCCGGCTGAGGTACAATGGTGTGATCTCGGCTCACTGCAGCCTCCACCTCCTGGGTTCAAGCGGTTCTCCTGCCTTAGCCTCCCGACTAGCTGGGATTACAGGTGCCCACCACCATGCCCAGCTAATTTTTTTGTATTTTTAGTAAAGACAAGTTTCACTATGTTGGTCAGGCTGGTCTTGAACTCCTGACCTCATGATCCACCCGCCTTGGCCTCCCAAAGTGCTGGGGTTGCAGGCGTGAGCCATCACGTACGGCCCAGTACTAAATGAATTTCTAAGAAAATAGTCTGGCAGGCCAGGTGCAGTGGCTCATGCCTTCATGCCTGTAATCCCAACACTTTGGGAGACTGAAGCAGGTGGATCACCTGAGGTCAGGAGTTAGAGACTAGCCATGACCAGCATGGTGAAACCCCATCTCTACTAAAAATACAAAAATTAGCTGGTTGTGGTGGCACGTGCCTGTAGTCCCAGGAGGCTGAGGCAGGAGAATCGCTTGAACCTGGGAGGTGGAGGCTGCAGTGAGAAGAGATTGTGCCACTGCTGTCCAGCCTGGGCAACAGAGTGAGACTCCATCTCAAAAAAAAAAAAAAAAAAAAAAAAGTCTGAACACAGCTCTCAAACTATTGCAGCAAATTGTAATTAAAAAAAAAAAAAACAATTACAAAAGATGTAAGCCTATTCACTTCACAGATATGTCACCTTATTGAACATGGGGAAGAAGGGTAGTCAGGAAACTTATGTCATTGAGTGCCTGTCACATATGCTTCATGATTGGAGGACTTTCCATATGTGGTCACATTTTGTTCTCACAGCAAATCTTTGTCTTGTTTTGAGACAGGGTCTTGCTCTGTTGCCCAGACTGGAGTGCAGTGGCACCATCAAGGCCCACTGCAGCCTCCACCTCCTACCTCCTTCCCTGTAGCTGGGACTATATAGGCGTATACTATCTTGGCTCACTGCAACCTTCACCTCCCGGGTTCAAGCTATTCTCCTGCCTCAGTTCTCCCAAGTAGCTGGGATTGCAGGCATGTGCCAGTATGCCCGGCTAATTTTGTATTTTTAGTGGAGACAGGTTTCTCCATTGTTGGTCAGGCTGGTCACCAATTCCCGACCTCAGGCAATCTGCCTGCCTTGGCCTCCTAAAGTGCTGGGATTATAGGCATGAGGCACCCCACCCAGATTATTTTTCCTTTTTATATAGCCTTCTTTTGTCACCCAGGCTGGGGTGCAGTGATGTGATCATGGCCCACTTCTGCCTCCATCTCCTAGACCCAAGTGATCCTCCCACCTTAGCCTCCTGAGTAACTGGCACCACAGGCATGCATCACCGTGCTCAGCACGTTTTTACATTTTTTATTTGGTAGAGACAGGGTTTTGCCATGTTGCCCAGGCTGGTCTTGAACTACTGGGTTCAATCTTCCCACCTTGGCCTCCCAAAGTCCTGGGATTAGGCACATGAACCATGGTGTCAAATCTTTGCCCCAGCCAAATATTTGAAGTAAGTAAATTGGTAATTTCTTTAACCCTCCTAAATGCTGATGGAGCTGTCTAGTAGAAACAGTTCTGTTTGCTCATAAAACTTGAGCCCATTCCTTCTCAGTGTTTTTTTTTAATATTTAAAAATACATATAAAATATATATGTATAATTTTATACCTGAATATTTAAAAATACATATATATTTTATGTTTAATATATTTTTAAAATATTTAAAATATTTGATTCTCTTAGTTTGCTTTGAGAATCTAGTAAGAGTTAAAAGACCACCTGAGAAGAGCACACATGCATAATTTTGTATGTAGTTTCAGAGGGTTCTTTGATGTATGGAGTGGAGCTTACTTATGTAGATCTAATGCTGTCTCTTAACTCAGCAAGTTCGATGCCTGTTTTTTGTGCTGTAGGGATGCTGTTTTGTGTTTCAGGAACTTGTAGTCTGTAGAAAAATGAAAGTTCCATAAGACAGCTGCTTTAAGATTGTTATAGAAGAAGTCCAGAAAAGCTGGCTTCTTTTTTGTGCTTGACTGAATTATTTATTTATGATTTATATGTAGAGAGGAGAGTTATTCTGAGGTTTTCCTTAATACTGTTTCACCTTAGGTAAACAGAAGATTGTATTTCCCTCTTTTTTTTTTTGTATTTAGCAGTTTGTAGGGTGGTTTATATTATCCTCATTAGTACCTTAGACTGTGCTAATTTCTTATTTCTTTTCATTCTTCTTCCTTTTTTTACTTGTCACTGACAAAGCTCAGAATAATTTCTTATTTTCAGGCTGCTGTGGCCATCTATGTTGTGCTAGTTCCCCCAGGGAAATACTATATTTTCACTGTCTTCTCCGGTTATTTCTACATTTCTCCCTCAGGATGACACCTTTGCTCTTCTGCCCTTAGCATTTGCCTGGTGGGAACGACAGAAGTGTCATTACCCAGTTTGGTTTCTGTTTAACTCTTGCAGGTGCTGCAGTGGCACAGATGAGGGTATTGTGCCGCCTGCTACCCTCTTCAGCATCTAAGGCATATGACATGGCTGTTGGGGAAGCAATACCACTGTAATAGGCTTTTTGTTTTTAAGCAAACCTTTTTAGAAGAGTTTCAGATTTACAGAAAAATTGTGAGAACAGTGCAGAGTTCTTTTCTTTTTTTTGACCGAGTCTTTCTCTGTTGCCCAGGCTGGAGTACACTATCGTGATCTCAGCTCAAGTAACCTCTGCTTCCCAGGTTCAAGCAGTTCTCCTGCCTCAGCCTCCTGAGTATCTGGGATTACAGGCATGCACTACCATGCCTGGCTAATTGTTTGTATTTTCAGTAGAAACGGGGTTTCACCGTGCTGGCCAGGCTGGTCTCAAACTCCTGACCTTGTGATCTCCCCGCCTTGGCCTCCCAAAGTGCTGAGATTACAGGTGTGAGCCTCCACACCAGCCCAGAGTTCTTATATACCCTGCATTCAGTTTCTCTTATTTTAAACTCTCCCCCTGGACCCCCTTGAGACAGGACGTCACTGTTGCCCAGGCTGTAGTGCAGTGGTGCGATGATGGCTCACTGCAGCCTGAACCTCCCTGGGCTCAGGTGATCCTCACACCTCCACCTTGTGAATAGCTGGGACTACAGGCATGTGCTACCATGCCCAGATAATTTTTGTAGTTTTTTGTAGAGTTGGGGTTTTACCATGTTGCCAGGCTGATCTCGAACTCTTGGGCTCAAGTGATCCGCTTACCTCGGCCTCCTAAAGTGCTGAGACTACAGGTGTGAGTCTCCATGCCTGGCTGAGACCGTTTCTTTATGGGTCAAGTAATAATTAACATGGGGGTGTTCTGGCCGGTTTCTTTTTTAATGATTCTTTGATGATAGCATACTACTTTTCTTTTTTTTTGAGATGCAGTCTTGCTCTGTCACTCAGGGTGGAGTGCAGTGGCGCCATCTCTGCTCACTGCACCCTCTGCCTCCTGGGCTCAAGTGATTTTCCTGCCTCAGCCTCCTGAGTAGCTGGAATTACAGGCACACGCCACCCTACCTGGCTAATTTTTGTATTTTTAGTAGAGAAGGGGTTTTGCCATGTTGGCCAGGCTCGTCTCGAACTCCTGACCTCAAGTAATCTGCCCACCTCACCTCCCAAGGTGCTGGGATTACAGGCGTGAGCTACCGCACCTGGCCTTATTATTATCATTTATTTTTATTTATTTATTTTTCTTTTTAATTTTTTTTTTTAAAGAGACGAGGTTTCACCATGTTGGTCAGGCTGGTCTTGAATTCCCGACCTCAGGTGATTCGCCCACCTTGGCCTCCAAAGTGCTTGGATTACAGGTATTTTTATTTTTTATATTTTTGAGATGGAGTCTCATTCTGTTGCCCAGGCTGGAGTGCGGTGGCACAATCTTGGCTCACTGCAGCCTCCGCCACCCAGGTTCAGGTGATTTTTTTGTGCCTCTGCCTCTTGAGTGGCTAGGATTACAGGCACATGCGACCATGCCTGGCTAACTTTTGTACTTTTAGTAGTGACGGGGTTTTACCATGTTGGCCAGGCTGGTCTCAAACTCCTGACCTCATGATCGACCCATCTTGGCCTCCCAAAGTGCTGTGATTATAGATGTGAGCCATCGTGGCCAGCCTATTTTTAATTTTTTTAAATTTAATTTACTTCTAATTTAGTAGTCCTTGTCCTAATGTGTATTATTTTTTCTTTACAGACAGGGTCTCGCTCTGTTGCATTGACTGGAATGCAGTGGTGTGGTTAAGCTCACTGCAGTCCCTGCCTCCTGGGTGTAGGCAATCCTCCTGCCTCAGCCTACCAGGTAGTTGGGACTATAGGTGCACACCATCACGCCTGGCTAACTTTTAAATTTTCTTGGCAGGGCGTCCACTAATCTTAGTCGTTCCTAGCTTTTGATTTAAAGTGAGAGATGTGTGACTCTTCTTTCCACTCGAACATTTAGAGGCCATTCTAGGGTTATTAATTGGCCAAATTTCAATATTGTTGTGTCTCAGGGTAACTGAGACCTGAGAGTCAGAGAGACAGACAGGAACTGGTGGTTGGTGAGTAATCAGAACACACACACACGTTTATTAAGTTTGCTTTCTCATATGGCACCATTCGTAGTGCCCCAAAACAATTACAATAGAGATACAAGGCCGGGCGCGGTGGCTCACGCCCATAATCCCAGCAATTTGGGAGGCCGAGGCAGGCAGATCACGTGACGTCAGGAGTTTGAGACCAGCCTGGCTAACATGGTAAAACCCCGTCACTAATAAAAGTCCAAAAGTACTTGGCAAAACCCCGTCCCTGCTAAAAATACAAAAATTAACCAGATGTGGTGGCATGTACCTATGGTCTCAGCTACTTAGGAGGCTGAGGCATGAGAATCGCCTGAACCCGGGAGGCAGAGGTTGTAGTGAGCTAAGATCATATCACTGCACTCCAGCCTGGGTGACACAGTGAGACTCTTGTCTCAAAAAAAAAAAAAAAGGAAAAAGAAAAAAATGGAAATACTGTGAGAATTACCAAAATGTGACACAGAAGCATCAAGTGAGCACATGATGTTGGAAAAATGGCATTGATAGACTTGCTTGATGAACCTTCAGTTTGTCAAAAACACAGTAACTGAAATGTATTGAAACAAGGTGTGCCTATGAGTGAAGCATACATAAATTTTGTGTTTGGTAGACTTGGATTACATCTCCAGGATGTCTCATTATATATATGCAAATATTCCCAAATCAGAAATCCAGAATGCTTCTGGTCCTAGTATTTCAGGTAAGGGATGCTCAACCTGAGCTACATGTATTATACTGTTTTGAGACGGACTCTCATTTTGTCACCCAGGGCTGGAGTGCAGTGGCATGATCTTGGCTCACTGCAACCTCTGCCTCCCAGACTCAAGCAATTCTCCTGCCCCAGCCTCTGGAGTAGCTGAGATCACAGGTGCGCACCACCACGCCTGGCTAATTTTTGTATTTTTAGTGGAGACCAGGTTTCACCATGTTGGCCAGGCTGATCTTGAACTCCTGACCTTAAGTGATCTGACTGCCTCAGTCTCCCAAAGTGTTGGGATTACAGGCACGAGCCACCGTGCCTGACCCTGTGGTACATATCACTAGCAGGTAACACAGTACTGGGTGTATATAGATACTCAGCAGATGTATTTTGAATGAATTACTAGCGTTTCCTCTGTTCTTTCTTTCTTGACCTATTGAAAACGTAAGCTGTATAGTTGAGACTGCAGTCACTCACCTACTGTGAAGGACCATAGAAACTGAGTGTATTAGCTAATACGTAGGATTATTTTGGTGTAAGTCTGGATAAGGAGCAGCAAAGGGTGTGGAGCGGAGGCTGCGTGGTTTTTACAGGTAAGGATTTATGCTTTTACTTTTAGTGAGGTATTCGTGGTTATTGTTGACTAGCACTAACATTTAGTGTTTAGTTACTGTAAAAGGTTCTCAGAAGGTAGAAAGTATGAGTGTTAGGGGGAGGCTGCATGGTTTTTACAGGTAAGGATTTATGCTTTTACTCTTAGTGAGGTATTCATGGTTATTGTTGACTAGCACTAACATTTGGTGTTTATTTAGTTAGTGTAAAAGGCTCTCAGAAGGTAGAAAGTATGAGTGTTAAAATTGGCCTTTAGATTACTGGTTGTAGATCGGGTTGTATTTTAAGGTTAGTAATTTCTATAAAGAGGAAGTTATTTAGAAAATCTGAGTCCTATGTTGTTGAAATATCAATAGCAGATGCCAGAATCCTATTAGTAATCCCGAGATAAAATGAATTCTAAAAGGGCAATCTTGAATTTTTCAACACTTCATATTCAAATTAGATGAAATATAATCATCCATTTTATGATTTTGAATAGAACTATAGGTTGTTTTCTTAAGTAAGAGTTGTTCTTCCTCCGCCTTCTCACGTTGAGTCCCTGGAATCTGTTCTATTTTTACTTGTGGACCTGCATACTAAAGCTGTCTCTGATTTCATGCTCTGAAGATCAACAAGAGATCTCTTGTAAGATGAGAATTATGTAGTGGGTGACTATTAGAGTAAACAAGCCTGAAGTCTATAAACCTTTTTTCCATAAATGCACAATCTGTTGTTACTACAGCTAAGAAAGTTCAGTGGAAAATTCAGTGGCTGGCTGTTTACTTGCCTTGATAAGTAATTGCTAGAAGTAGTAGCAATTGTTTTTGTAGTGTTACTGGAGCTCTGCTGTATGTGTGGTTTTTAAAGTTTTAAAGGGATCAGTGAAAGTAATATATAGGGAATATTTGTAAGTTGTTGGAAATAAGCTAGGAATTGAATTTTTTAAAGTTCCTTTCATAATAAATTATTTTTTCATTTTCATTATAGAATGAAAGTGAACAGTATTGTTTCCAATTCAAATTGAGCGACATTTGTACTTTTCAGGCCATTAGAATCTGCGAAAGGCTTGTGTGGGAAAGATTATTTGATTATCAGGGATTACCTTTGGGTAAGCATTGCGGAGAAGACTTGTTGACACCTTTTTCACTCAAAAAAAGTAATAAACAACCCCCTGAATCTAATATAAGAGTTGGAAAAAAGTCCTGAACACTAACTTGCTGGTGAGGAGGCTGGGACTTCCTTGTGTTCTGGCCCATTTGCTGCTGTCACTCTGCTTGTCCCTTCTGGGCTTCTTGCTTAATGTGACATCATATCAGACTTTTAATTCCCAATTAATGTATTTGCAAAGCTCATTTAAAATTTTCAGTAATTATGTTTGTAATTTGAAGTTTGTTCATTTCTTGGCCGCGTAAACGTTTTTGGATTTTGAATTGTGGGAAATGTCTGAAGGGGGGTTTTATTCAATATTTTTCAATACCTTAACTCTCATTACTTGTATTTTTTATTTATTTTTTATAAATTTAGAGATGGAGTATCACTCTGTAGCCCAGGCTGGAATGAGATGGCACAGTTGTAGCTCATTGCAGCCTCAAACAGCTGGGCTCAAGTGATCTCCTGTCTTAGCTTCCCAAGTAGCTAGGACTATAGCACCACCTGGTGCACCACCATACCCAGCTATTTTATTTATTTATTTATTTTATTACTATTACTATTATTTTTGAGACGGAGTTTCGCTCTTGTTGCCCAGGCTGGAGTGCAGTGGTGTGATCTTGGCTCCCTGCAACCTCTGCTTCCTGGGTTCAAGTGATTCTCTTGCCTCAGCCTTCCAAGCAGATGAGATGACAGGCATGCACCACCACACCCAGCTAATTTTTTGCATTTAGTAGAGACGGGGTTTCACCATGTTGGTCAGGCTGGTCTTGAACTTTTGACATCAGGTGATCTATCCACCTCGGCCTCCCAAAGTGCTGGGATTACAGGCGTGTGCACCGAGCCTGATCACTTGCTAATTTTTATGTTTTGTAGGGATGTGGTGGGGCGGGGGTCATCCTATGAGGCCTCTCAGACTCCTGGCCTCGGCCTCCCAAAGTACTGAGATTACAGGTGTGAGCTACCGCACCCGGCTGAGAGCTTTTTTCCTATTATGGCTTGGTTGGGCTTCTGTTTTTTGTTTTTCTTTTTTTTTTTTTTGAGACAGAGTTTCACTCTTGTTGCTCAGGCTGGAGTGCACAGTGGCCCAATCTTGGATCTCAGCTCACTGCAACCTCTGCCTTCCAGGTTCAAACAATTCTCCTGCATCAGCCTCCCAAGTAGCTGGGATCACAGGCATGCGCCACTATGCTGGGCTAATTTTTAGTAGAAGCTGGGTTTTACCATGTTGGTCAGACTAGTCTTGAACTCCTGACCTTAAGTGATCTGCCCACCTTGGCCTCCCAGTGTGCTGGGATTATAGGTGTGAGCCACTGTGCCCGCCCAGTTGGGCTCCTTGATTGTAGATTTTGAATATACACACTTACTTTGTATAACACTTGGTGTGAATAGCTCTAAGTAATTACTCTTTATTGCTTTTTTTTCTTTTCTTGTTATACTGTTTATTCCTCCTATGAACTTGCTTTACAATTGAGAATTTGGCTCCTCTTGCAATAAATGAAGGACTTAGTGCTGTTTTAGAAACTTTTTGGAGTACCATTGTATTTGTTTTATTTGCCTGTTTTTGGCTTTTGGCTAATAATCATTGCTATTTTTTTCCAGAAACATTCCCAGAGCTTTAGTCTCCAGAGTTCGTATCTGTTGCAGCTGAGGAGAAATCTACCACTATAATTTTTTCCTCTCCTCTTGAAAAAAGGTTTGAAGAAGAATATAGTGAGGCCGGGCGTGGTGGCTCACGCCTATAATCCAAGCACTTTGGAGGCCAAGGCTGGCGGATCACCTGAGGCCGGGAGTTCAAGACCAGCCTGACCAACATGGTGAAACCCTGTCTTAAAAAAAAAAAAAAGAAAAGAAAAGAGAATATAGTGAAATGCTACCCCCCGACCCCCACAACAACCTTCATATATGTATGAAAAGAGGGCTTGGACATTAAAAATTTTTTTTTTGAGATGGAATCTCACTCTTTTTATCCAGGTTGGAGTCCAGTGGCGTGATCTTGGCTCACTGCAACCTCCACCTCCTGGATTCAAGTGATTCTCCTGCCTTAGCCTCCCAAGTAGCTGGGATTACACCTCAGGGTGATCCCCCTGCCTCGACCTCCCAAAGTGCTGGGATTACAGGCGTGAGCCACCATGCCTCTCCCGGACTTGTGATTAATATAAAATTTTAGAGCATTTAAGCCATGGGATCATGTAAAAATTACCTTATATTGGCACCTTCAGTTTAAAGTGCTAACAGAACAAATATAGTCTTCAAATTTAATTCTACATTTAACAAATATGTGAGTGCCTACTTTTGTAAGCATAGCAGTACATTAAAGAACATGACATAAAAGTTTTGCTGGTACAAAGGTTTGCAGTTAGTGTGGGAAGACAGATGATAAACTAAGTAATTAAGTTAAAAATGTGGTGTATTTGGTAGTGATAAGTGCCTTGGAGGAAAATAAAGCAGGGAAAGGGAATGAAAAGTTGAGAGTGGAGCGCTGATGTCTTGAAGAGCTTTCCAGGCCAAGAGAAGAACAGTACAGAGGTGCAGCGGTGGGAGGAGAGGCCTGGCAATGTCAGAGGAGCAGCAAGGGGTGTGGAGGGGAGGCTGTGTGGCTTTTACAGGTAAAGATTTAGGCTCTTACTCTTAGTGAGGTAGCCATGAGAGGTTTTTCAGCCCTGGAGTGATATGACCTGATTTACATTTTAATGAGATCATTCTTGGCCTCCTATGCTGAGAATATAGACTGCAGGGAGAGTCACATGAGACACGAGACTTGCTTAGACCTGTATTGGCAGCTGAGGAGGTAAGTGGTTTAATTTTTGGGTGTATTTCCTAAGTAGAGCTGTTGGAATTTGCTGGTGGAACAGAATTCTTTTATTTTTTTATTTTTGAGACAGGATCTTGGTTTGTTGCCCAGCAGGAGTTCGGTGGCACAGTCACGGCTCACTGCAGCCTCGAACCCCTGGGCTCAAGCCTTGGCTTCCCCAGTAGCTGGGACTGTAGGCATGCACCACTGTGCCTGGGTAGTTTTTTACATTTTTTGTAGAAATGGGGTCTTGTTTTGTTGCCCAGCCTGGCCTCCAAAATGCTGAGATTACAGTTATGAGCTACTGTGCCTGTCCTAGAAGGAACACGATTTTTAGAGGGTGGTGTGTGTGAGAGAATGTGTCAGGAATGACTTCATGGTTTTTACTCTTAGCACCTGAAAGGATAAAGTTGACATTCACTGAAATGGAAAAGACTGCAGGACAAGAAGAAGAGATTACCAGGGCGCAGTTTGGAATATGCTGATTTTGATTTGCCTGATAGACATTGAAGTAGAGAAGTCACATAGGCAGCTTACTATATTTGATCTGGAATTCAGTGAGAAGGTTTGGCTTAGAGATATAAACTGGGAAGTTGTTAGCATACGGATTGCATAGAAACCGTGAGGTTGGATGGGCTCAATAAGGGAGTAACTGTAGATGGGTGAAGAGGACCGAGCACTAAGTCTTGGGACACACTGGCATTAAGAAGCCAGATAAATAACCAGAAGCTACTGAAGGAGTGTGAGAAGAGGCAAACCAGAAAGCAGGGGCCTGTAAGCCAAATGAAGAAAGCTTCAAGGCAAGAGAGATCAAATGTGTCAAAGAAGAGACTGGTTAAGATGCAGACTGACGAGGGACAACTAGATGTGAACGGTGCTTTGAGAAAGGCACTGGGTGGATCGGTGTGAGCCTGAGCGAGTGGAAGGAGAGAAAGTGGAGATACGGAATGAAGACAGCTCTTAAACTGTATCTGAAGAGGTGTTGGGAAATGGTGCAGTAAGTGGAGAGCTTGTGGGCTTCGTGTGTGTGTGTGTGTGTGTGTGTGTGTGTGTGTAAGGGTTGGAGAATTGCTCGTAGCCTGCTTGATGCTGATGGGATTGACTTTAGTAGAGGGAAGAACGATGACACAGGAGAGGGTAGGAATTTCTGGAGCAGTGTCTTTGAGGACATCTGAGTAGGGAGAATGAGATGAGATCTAATTACTGGCCAGTTTGGAAGCCTTATTGGGAGCAAGGGCGGTTTATCCAGAGTAACATGAGAGAAGGTAGACTGGTAAATACACAGGCAGAGATTCAGGTCAGAGGGTACGTCTGGGTAAAGTATGGAACATTTTCACTTACGTCATGATTTTTGTGAGTATTAAGTTTAATACTTAGGGATGATTACAGAACATAGTACTCAGTGTTGACTGAAATTGTTAAATTGTTAGGTTTGTAATATTTATAAAGTTACAATGTGATTTACATGACCCGTTTTTCTCAATGTGTAACTGATACTCTGAAAATGCTGGCTTTTCGTTTGAGCCAGATGGCTCAGTCAGTAATTTCTAGTTATGCCATCTTTTTTTTTTAATAAAGACAGTGGGTACCAAAGGTGCTGCTCACAGAGAATATCAGCTTAAAGCCCACCCTGGAAAGACAGGATTTTCATAGTTCTAATCAGAAACATTGTAATTTTTTTTTTTTTTAAGACTGGAGTCTTGCTCTGTCACCCAGGCTGGAGTGCAGTGGTGCGATCTCAGCTCACTGCAACCTCCACCTCCCAGGCTCAAGCAGTTCTCCTTCCTCAGCCTTCCGAGTAGCTGAGATTACAGGTGCCCGCCACCACGCCCCGCTGGTTTTTTGTATTTTTAGTAGAGATGGGGTTTCACCATGTTGGCCAGGCTGGTCTTGAAGTCTTGAACTCAGGTGATCCACCTGCCTTGGCCTCCCAAAGTGCTGGGATTACAGGCGTCAGCCACTGCTCCTGGCTGAAATATTGTAATTTTGTTTGTTTGTTTTTTTGAGACTGAGTCTCACTCTGTTGCCAGGCTGGAGTGCAGTGATGTGATCTCGGCTCACTGCAACCTCCACCTCCCGGGTTCAAGTGATTTTTCTACCTCAGCTTCCTGAGTAGCTGGGACTATAGGTGCATACCTCCACACCTGGCTAATTTTTGTATTTTTAGTAGAGCTAGGGTTTCACCATATTGGTCAGGCTGGTCTTGAACTCCTGAGCTCGTGATGTGCTTACCTTGGCCTCCCAAAGTGCTGGAATTATAGGCGTGAGCTACCATGCCTTGCAAAAACATTGTAATTTTAGGTTTGCATTATGGTTTTGAAGGTGTTTGGTTTTCTTTAATATGTGATTAAAGGGACCAGATGTGGGAGGCAGAAAAGGAAGGGTCACTTGAGACCAGGAGTCCAAGACCAGCCTGGTCAACATTGTGAGACCCCCATCTCTATTTAAGAAAAAAATAAAAAATAAATAGTATGTTGGGTATTAGTTCATTCTCATGCTACTATAAAGAATTGCCAGGCCAGGCATGGTGGCTCATGCCTGTAATCCCAGCATTTTGGGAGGCCAAGGCAGGTGGATCATGAGGTCAGAAGTTTGAGACCAGCCTGGCCCATGTGATGAAAACCCATCTCTACTAAAAATACAAAAATTAGCCGGGTGTGGTGGTAGGTGCCTGTAATCTCAGCTACTCTGGAGGCTGAGGCAGGAGAAATGTTTGAACCCAGGAGGCAGAGATTACAGTGAGCTGAGATCACGTCACTGCACTCCAGCCTGGGCAACAGAACAAGACTCCGTCTCAAAAAAAAGAGAATTACCCAAGATTGGGTAGTTTATCAAAGAAAGAGGTTTAACTCACTCACAGTTCTGCATGGCTGTGGAGGCCTCAGGAAACTTACAATCATGATGGAAAGGGAAGCAAACATCCTTCTTCCCATGGTGGCAGGAGAGAGAAGTGCAGTGCGGAGTAGGGAGAAGCCCCTTATAAAACCGTCAGGTCTTGTGAGAATTCACTCTCTATCACAAGAACAGCATGGGGGAAACCACCATAATCTAATCACAACCCATGAGGCCCCGACCTCAACATGTGGGGATTATACTTAGGGTTACACTTCGAGATGAGATTTTGGGCAGGAACACAGCCAAGTGATGTCATGTGGATCAAAGTTCCTTTAGTAAAATTGTAACATTGTCCAATGGAAAAGCGGATTCCTTTTCTGTCTTTATTAGGACAGAAGTAGTAGAGAAATCACGTATATGGTAATTGTAGTTTTAGGACCAGTTGTAAAGTTATGCAGATAATGTGGGAACGAACATTAGAGGAGAGTTGCAACCAGGACATACTTGGAAAAGGCACTCAGACTTTCACTGGATTTAAGTGTATTCCTATTTTGAAAATTCAGTAGATATGTTCTCTAAGAACATAAGAACCTCAGTATCGGTTTAGGACAAGATGAAGGATCGAAGGATGAAAGAGGGGACATGAAGTCTGATTAGGTAGTGCACGGGGGCTCATGCCTGTCATCCCAACTTTTTGGGAGGCCAAGGTAGGAGGATTACTTGAGCCCAGGAATTTGAGACCAGCCTGGGCAACATAGGGGAGACCCTGTCTCTACAAACAGTTTTAAAAAAGATAGCCAGATGCACCTGTGGTCCTACCTGCTCAGGAGGCTGAGGTGAAAGGATGGCTTGAGCCCCAGTCCAGGGCTGCAGTGCACTCCAGCGACACGTGCAGCCCCAGGCTGAGAGAAGTGAGACTCCATCAAAAGAAACAAAAGAAAAAATGTAAAGAGAGAAGAAATAAATTTTATTTTAAGAAATTGTAAGAAAATTTGGTTTTGTCTTCATTTTTTATTTTTATTTTTTGAGGCAGGTCTTGATCTGTCAACAGCCCAGGCAGGGAATACAGTGGCATGATCATGGCCCATTTGCAATCTCGATTTCCCAGGTGCAAGTGATCCTGCCACCTCTTTTTAAACATTTTTTATTTTTAATTTTTTGTAGAGACAAAGTCTCACTATATTGCCCAGGCTGGTCTCAAACTCCTGAAAGAAGAAATCTTTCAGAAAGTCTTACAAATAGGAAACTAAAAGAGGAGCAAATTGTTACACTACGTACAAATGTAACTGATTAAAATTTTAAAAAAATAGCAGTGTGGAGATTAAGTGATAATTGTGTCAGTATTTTTGTAAAATAAATTCCTACAAGTGGAATTAAAACAAAAGGGTGAAAAATATTCATGTTGCCAAACTGTGCTCTCCAAAAGTTTTATCAGGTGATGTTTCCATCTACTGCTTGTTGGGTCATATCTGCCAATTCTGGCTAACATTGATACTCTCTTTCCAATTTTATAAGTGATTTATTTGCATTTTAAAAACAGTGAAGTTGAACATCGTTGATGTGTTTATTGGGCATTTGTATTTACTCTTTTTTGCAGATGTTGGGTTTAATTTCTCGCATCAGTTTGCCAGCTCCCTTTACTGATCTAGGAATTAACCCTGTGATGTGGCAAATTTTTCCCATTGGTTCATCTTTTGGATAATTCCTCCTTCTCCTTTTAAACCAGAAGTTTGAAGTTTTATGAAGTTTAACGTTTTTGTGTAATAAAAGTTTAGTCTTTTCATTTGTGGCTTCTAGGTGTTATGTCTGATTTAAGAGTTTTCCTAAGCCAAAATTATAAAAATGTCCCTCACCTCATCTTCCCATGTTTTCTTTCTGTATTTTATGATTTTGTTTTCTCTCTATATATATGAATATGCATATTTTTTTCTGGAACAGATTAAAATGAGAATTTGGTGCAGTGGCATGGTCTCGGCTCACTGCAACCTCTGTCTCCCGGGTTCAAACAATTCTCCTGCCTCAGCCTCCCGAGCAGCTGGGACTACAGGTGTGCACCACCATGCGCAGCTAATTTTTGTATTTTTAGTAGAGATGGAGTTTCACTATGTTGGCCAGGATGGCCTTGATCCCTTGACCTTGTGATCCACCCACCTTGGCCTCCCAAAGTGCTGGGATTACAGGCGTGAGCCACTGTGCCTGGCTCTTTGTTTGTTTTGAGACAGAGTCTTACTCTATTGCCCAGGCTAGAGTGCACTGGTGTGATCTTGGCTCATTGCAACCTCTGCCTCCTGGGTTCAAGTGATCCTCCTGCCTCAGCCTCGCAAGTAGCTGGGACCGTAGGCATGTATCACTGTACTTAGCTAACTTTTTTATTTTTTGTAGAGATAGGGTTTTGCCATGTTGCCCAGGCTGGTTTTGAACCCCTAGGCTCAAGTGACACACCTGCCTTGGCTTCCCAAGTGTTGGGATTACAAGTGTGAACCACTGTGCCTAACCAACACATCATTTTTGACGAGTCCATTTTTTCCTTCCTGATTTGAAGGATAGATAAAAATTCATTATTTATCAAATTTCTATGTGAATTTTGGTTCATTCCTGGATTCTGTGTTGTTCTTTAGATCTCCCAAGTTCCGAGTAGACTATGTTAGTCACTATAATTTTATAAATGTTTTCCATTTATATATCATCTTATTTTCAAAATTTATTTTGTCACTTATGGGCAATTAGATTAAAAATCAATGCTAAAAGGTTTTTAACAAATAGTTGCCTTTGTTCTTTCTCACTTGGGAAGTCCAGTACCAATTTTGAATTTAAAAAAAATGTCAACTTTCTCTGTGCGGAAGCTTTTAGACTTAATGTACAGAAAATTTATTTATTTTTTTGTGTGTATGTATCTACCTCCCTATATATCTTTTCCCCTTTTCTGTTTTCTCTGTTTCCTCTTTCTGGAACTTCTGATAATGGGATGTTAGACTTACTGAGCAATGTGGGAAGGTCAGCCATAGGGTGAGCAGTAGTAGGAGGTGAGGTGGGGCCACTCAAGGGGAAGATGTGTGCCGTTTGAAGGCTATCACGGCAGGGATTTTTGTTTTCTCTTGATTCTTAGGAACAGGAATACGTCTAGTTTTCACCTCCTTGGCTTTATGTATTGTATGTATGTAAAATCTTTTTTTTTGAAATGGGATTTCACTCTTGTTGCCCAGTCTAGAGTGCAGTGGCACGATCTCGGCTCATTGCAACCTCCGCCTCCAGGGTTCAAGCGATTCTCCTGCCTCAGCATCCGAGTAGCTGATAGTACAGGTGCCTGCCACGGCACTCGGCTGTTTTTTGTATTTTTTTTTTTAGTAGAGATTTTTTTAGTAGGCTATTTCTTTGTTTTCACCATTTTGGTCAGGCTGGTCTTGAATTCCTGACCTCAGATGATCTGCCCACCTGGGCCTCCCAAAGGGCTGGGATTACAGGCATGAGCCACCGCACCTGGCCTGTATGTATCTAGATGTATTACTCCCAGTTACTTGGAGGCTCAGGCAGGAGAATCACTTGAACCTGGAAGGCAGAGGTTGCAGTGAGCTGAGATTGCGCCATTGCACTCCAGCCTGGGTGACAGAACAAGACTCTGTCTCAAAAAAAAAAAAAAAAAAAAAAATAGATAGCTACAAATACAGCTTAATGTGTATTATGTGGGCCCCTCTTTTGAAAGATAATGGTATTATCTGCTCCTATTATATTGGTATTCTTTCCTTTTAGTATCAGGAATGTGTATTACATTTTATGAAAACTTTTAAGCAGCAGTAACAATGAATGCTTTTTTTCTTTTCAACATGAATATCATGTTAGATCAAGAGATTGAACTGGAGTTTGTGAAACATTGACACCCTTTTTTCTTTTTTTTTTTTTGAAACGGAGTTTTATTCCTGTTGCCCAGGCTGGAGTGCAGTGGCGTGATCTTGGCTCACTGCAACCTCTGTCTCCCCAGATTCATGATTCTCCTGCCTCTGCCTCATGAGTAACTGGGATTACAGGCACCTGCTACCATGCCGGGCTAATTTTTTGTGTTTTTAGTAGAGATGGCGTTTAACCATGTTGGCCAGGCTGGTCTTGAACTCCTGACCTCAGGTAATCCACCTGCCTTGAACTGTATAGTGTAGATGATAAATAGTTCGCAGCTCATCAGCAGGGTAGTGCTTGGTCAGTAGGCACTGGCACCCTCACTGTACAGGTTGTTAAGAAACTTGTCCCCTTCCTTGGTTATCTAGCCACTGAAGGGATAATTAATGTTTGGCACAAAGAGGGTGACGCAGCAGAGCATAGCTCTGTCATTTTTCTGATTGGTCAGTGTCTGTTCTATACCTGCTGTTAAATATTTTGACTCTCACTCCAGAGCATCAAATTGTTTTAGAATAAATGAGTTGAAGTATACATACTGCCTAGGTAGACCAGTGTCTGACATATAATAAATATAATATAGAGTTTGCTATTATAATTTAGAATTTTCATTGAGTATACTCTGTGCTGTCTATGCACAGTTGGCTCAGGAAATGAATTTGGAAGGTTTTCTGTTTCTTAGGATAGTTTAATAAAACAGTTAGCTTTGAAATTACCTTTTGCTATGAAAATGTCCGGGAGACTGGTATTTGGAGTGGCAGGGGAGCTAACTGGGTAACTTACACAAATCTTTGGAAGTTATTAGAGTGTTTTCTATTTCTATTTTATGCTTTTGACAATTTACATTTTCCTAGAAAATCATCCATTGTATCTATATTTAAAATTTAGCAGCTTAAGATTTACTGGAATCTTAAATTTACTGGATTTATTTTATGCTTACTCTGATTTCTTCTCTGTCATCTTGCTCTCTTTTCAGTCCCTAATTTCATGTAATTGTTGTTTTAGTCTAGCTAATAATTTGTCCGTTTTGTTTTTCCCCTCCCATCAAAATATAGCTCCTAGGTTTTAGAATTAATTCTTCAGGCTTCTGTTCTCTTAACTGAATAACTCTAAATTCCTTTATTCTTATTTTTAAAAGTTTATTTTCTAACCTTGAGTTGAATGCCCATTTGATTCTTGCCCAGTTGAAAGTATTTACGCTGTGGCTCTTCTTCTGAGTGTAGCGTTAGTAGTGGACCAAAGATTTTTTTTCCTTTTCCTTTTTGAGACAGGGTCTCACATTGTTACCCAGACCAGGCTAGAGTGTAGTGGTGTGAACACAGCTCACTGAGGCCTTGACCTCCTGGACTCAAGGGATCCTCCCACCTCAGCCTGTCAGGTATCTGGGACTACAGGCATGTGCCAGGATGCCCAGCTAATTGTTTTTTTATTGTTTGTGGAGACAGGGTTTTACCACATTGCCCAGGCTGGTCTTGAACTTCTGAGCTCAAGCAGTATACCAGCCTCAGCCTTCCAAAGTGCTGAGATTACAGGCGTGAGGCGCTGGACCCAGTCATATCAGAGATTTTTATATGGGCAGTTTTTATAATTGTTATTTTCTAGGTAATCTCTTGATTTTGATTTATATTACTCCATTCAACTACTTGAATGGGGTAATTTAAGGAGAGAGAGTACATAAATTGTCAAGTCAAGCATTAAGCGGGGGTAGCTTAAGTGTGCTTTGGACTGTTTCTGCTTTCTTGATATTTTTGAGGTGTTACTGGCCTAAATAGATGACCAATTTTTATAACTGTAGAGACTTGATCTCATTCTTTCATATGTTCAGCCATTTTATCATTTGTATATTTGATCTTTCAGAATTGAAATGGTAATCCTCTTATATTGCTTCTGCCTAAAGGTTTTTCTTGTATTTCTTTAGTTTTTGTTCTAACTATATATTATGAAGATTTTGGTGTATATAGTTTCATAACATTATATCTTTATAGATTGTAATCTTGATCATTACATAAAAAATGACCCTTTTCTGCCTCCTTTAATTTTCTTTCAGTTTGAATTTAACTGGTTTTGAAAGGGTGTTTATACTTGTGAGGTATACTTTCATCTAACCTTTTACTTTTAACTTCTCAAAGTCTCTATTTTAGGTTTATCTCTTGTAGACCCATGTAGTTGGATCAAGGTTAGTGTTTTTGGACTCAATTTGAGATGCTTTTAATCATTTACATTAACATATATTTTGCTTTGCTTATATAAAATTAGTGTATTTGTTTTTGTTGTCATCTGTATGTTTGCTTTCTGTTTTTGGTTTTGTTTTGTGTTTTATTTCTTTTTGAGATGGAGTCTCGCTCTGTTGCCCAGGCTGGAGTGCGGTGGCGCGATCTTGGCTCACTGCAGCCTCTGCCTCCCGGGTTCAAGCGATTCTTCTGCCTCTGCCTCCCTAGTAGCTGGGATTACAGGTACCTGCCACCACGCCTGGCTAATTTTTGTATTTTTAGTAGGGACGGGATTTCACCATGTTGTCGAGGCTGGTCTCGAACTCCTGACCTCAAGTGATCTGCCCACCTTGGCCTCCCAAAGTGCTGGGATTACAGGCATACACTACTGCGCCTGGCCCGGTTTTCTTACTTTAAACTACTTGGTTTGTTTTCTTTATTTGCTCTCCCTTCTCTCTCATTTTGTAAGTTATATACTGTATTTCACTGTGTCTAAGATAACCATTGGTGGTTGTATGCTTCATTATTTTGTATACCACTAATAGAGTTAAATGCTGTCAAAGAAACTATGACATACCATTGGTTGAAATATGCATGCTGGCCAGGCGTGGTGGCTCACGTCTGTAATCCCAGTGCTTTGGGAGGCTGAGGAGGGGGGATCACCAGAGGTTGGGAGTTCAAGACCAGCCTGACCAACATGGAGAAACCCTGTCTCTACTAAAAATACAAAATTAGCAGAGTGTGGTGGCACATGCCTGTAATCCCAGCTACTTGGGAGGCTGAGGCAGGAGAATCGCTTGAACTCGGGAGGTGGAGGTTGCGGTGAGCCGAGATGGTGCCATTGCACTCCAGCCTGGGCAACAAGAGCAAAACTCTGTCTCAAAGAAAGAAAAAGAAAGAAAGAAACATGCATGCTGATTTCAGATATACAAAAAATGTGAAAAACTGTGCGTCTTAGAATACACACGGTAATTTGTAATTCTATGGGTATTATAATAAAGCTGTAACTTTAATACGTTTAAATCTATTACGTTTATCAAATAGGTTTTTCAGGAGTGGTTGACCGAGTGCTCTTATGTTTAAAAATGTCTGTTAGTGGCTTTCCCAAGCAAAATAATGTTTTGGCTGGTTACAGAACTTTCGGGCTACATTTCCCTTTCCCTAATACCCAGCAGACACTATTCTATTATCTTCTGGCATCTAGGGTTACTCTAGAAAAGTCTGAGGCCAGCCTGACTGTTTTTTTCCCTTTGTAGGTGACCTACTTCTGCCTGAGTATTGCTAGAATTCTTTCTTTATCCTTGAAGTTCAGTAACTTCATCAGGATATAACTCGATCTTGGTGTGATTCTCTATTACATTTTCCTGTTAAATGGTAAGCCATTTAAACTGCAGATTCAGGAATATTTTCTTATACAGCTTCTAATATGCATTCATTTTTATTTTTCTTTACTCAAGAAACATCAGTTTTATGATTGTTTATTTTCATTTCCTGTCTTCTGTTTCATTGCTTTTCTAAATGCTTCCTTTGTTCTTCTCTGCTGTGCTCAATGTAGTTTTCTTAAGATTTGTTTCATATCATGTTTGTTTTCATCAGTGCCAGGCTGATTACTTCCTATGTATGATACAGTTTTCATTTTGCCAGTGGCTTCACTACTTCATTCAGTTTTATTTATTTATGTCTGTGAGTTGCCCTTGCAACTTGTCTCATTTATTTCCCTCTTTTTAAAAAAGTTTTTACTTCCGGTAAAAAAACAGGTAAAACCATCTGTAATCCCAGCACTTTGGGATGGTGAGGCGGGTGGATTACTTGAGATTGAGAGTTTGAGACCAGCTTGGCCAACATGATGAAACCCTGTCTCTACTAAAAACACAAAAATTAGCCGGGCGTGGTGGTGGGCGCCTGTAATCCCAGCTACTTGAGAGGCTGAGGCAGAAGAATCGCTTCAACTGGGGAGGCAGAGGCTGCAGTGAGCTGAGATTGTGCCACTGCACTCCAGCCTGGGCGACAGAGTGAGACTCCCTCTCAAAAGCAAACAAATAAAAAACAGGTAAAATCACATTTTTTTTGAGAAGATGGATTAAAACCAGTTACACAGTGGTCCATATTACAGTTTACTCCTTAGGAACACAGAACAAATGATGAGTAAATTGGTTTTATCAAGTCTTGCATTTTATTAATGGCATGAGATAAGAGAAAGCCATTATTTATTTGCAGGCTTAGAGATACTTCTTTTTGCAGTTGCATAAACTTTTGTACATAGTAGAAATCTGATTTTGCCATGTGTGTTTTTGTTTATGAGGGAGAAGTGTTCAATGACTTTGCCCTGTCAGTCATTGAAAATCTATTGAAGATTTTTTTTCCATTCAATGAGCTACAAAATAGACCATAAAAAAAAATAATAGAAATATTCCTTGCATAATGGCTTATGCCTGTAATCCCAGCACTTTGGAAGGCCACCCTAGACGACGGAGCGAGACCCTGTCAAAAAAAAAAAAAAAAAAAAATCATGGGAATTATAAGACCTGTTATATGATTGTCTCCTGAATGCTGGGTGCCTCTTTGTTTTATTCTGAGGAAAAGGTGATCAGTGATAAGCCCCCAGTCTTCATTCAAGGTTGAAGGGAACTGTGAAAATTGTGAACGTACGCAAGTTGTAGTTACTAAGAGTGAGACTTTTCACTGTGATTTTTACAAAAGTGTAAGTCTTTTACATTTTAAACATTTTAGCTGTTTGGTAAACAGATTCTCCCATAAGTTTTTTTTTCTTTCTCTTTTTTTAAAATGATGGCTAAGATATATTCCTTACATTACTCTTGATAACAAAGGTTATTTCAGTAGACTTGCACGTTTTGAGTATGTCAGCAATTTAATATTGCGATAGCTGGAATTTATGGTCTAGAGTCTGAATTGTAACTTATCCTCATCCATTAAAATTGTTATCCAAATTTCTTTTTTTTTTTAATTTCTTTTTTTTTATAGAGACGGGGTTTCACCACATTGGTCAGACTGGTCTTGAACTCCTGACCTCAGGTGATCCACCTGCCTGGGCCTCCCAAAGTGCTGGGATTACAGGCGTGAACCACCGTGCCCGGTCTGTTATCCAAATTTCTTAAATGTTCCCGACTTAAGGATTGCTGTGTTTCATTTCCAGTAGCATGGCTTCTTCCTAAAATGGTACATATTTTTCAGTAATACAGTTATTTGGCAAATATTTACTGCCAGATACTGTCACAGGTCCTGGGGCTATATCAGCAAATAAACGAAAACCCTTGTTCTTTTAGAGCCTGCGTTCTAGTCGGAGTAGGAGAGATAGGAATTAATAGAAAATAGAAAAATAGAAAATAGAACAGGGAAAGAGGATAAAATAAGGAGCATTAAGGGGGTGGAGTTTAATTAAAAATAGGGTGACAGTGGACCAAGGAACTCAGGCGAAGGAGTGACTCATGCAGAGGAGAGGTACAGCAAGCACAGAGGCCCTGAGGTGGGGCTGACCTGAATGTTGGGAGGAGGTGGCAGAGAGTTAGCTGAACGTTGGAGAGAGATGCTGGTTAGTTCTGAAGGACCCTATAGGCCACCACGCAGGCCATTGCTCTGAGTGAGAATGGGAAGCATTGGTATAGTGACATTATGTGATTCATACTTTTGCAGGGTTACTTCTGCCTGCTGGGTTGAGAGTAGACACAATAGGGAAGGTATTTTCCATGGTACCCCAGCGCCCTCATTTTACTCAGCATTTATAGCTGAAATGAAAGCTTCACCAACAATACCCGTTTTATTTTTTGTTTCTCTTAGGAAAAATAAGTGCTGATTATGTCCCATTAGATCTATTTCATGACTGCATATAATGGTTGAAGAACACTGCCAAATGACTTAGTGAACAATAAGTACAATTGAGGTTTGTGTACGAAAGCAAAGTGAACACAATGTAGGATTTAAAAAGAATAAAAAATTAAAAATCAACATTATGTGTGTGTGTGTGTGTACACACACACACACACACACACACACACACACACACACACACACAGCTTTAAAAAACCCAAATAATAAAATACCAGTGATTCAAGAGGTCTAATAGTGAACAGTGCATTCAGTGAAGGATAATGAAGAATTCCCCAGAGGCAGCTGCTTTTAAAACCTTTTAGGTTCAGATCTCCTGGGGGCTTAACTCCATGCTTCTGAATAATATATTTATAGTGTTTATTTTTTGGTTTATCAACTTGAGACATTCTCTGTTGACTTCTTGCTATGACAGATGTTTTCAGTCCCACTTCTCACTACTGACCTTCCTCGTACGACGGTCACTGAACTGGCGCCTCTCTGGGGTTCTGCCCAGAAGATTAGCCTTCCTCCTTCGCTGCAGCTCCTCTGTGAGTATTCCGCTCTTTGCTCCCTCCACTCTGCTTCCTCAGTTCACGTTCTTCCATCTGTTTTCATCTTTCAGAGCCATGGGCAATCCACCTGGTCTTTTTAATAAATATTTTAAATTAAAAAGTTATTTTTAAATTTCTTTAGAAAAATTTATTTAACTTCTTAGGAGGGAGAGGAAATAAGAAGCACACGTGCTCATACTGACACCTTGAACTAGAAGACAAGATTAGGCCAAAGCTTTTTGTTGTCAAAAAACATGTAGTGTATATATTTAAGAGTTAGAGATTGTCATATCTTTTAAAAAAATGTAACTATTTCCCCATGTTCTTTCAAAGTATTTTACATAGATGCATAGCATTCTTTCATATGCTGGTACTGTAATATTCCCCACATTTTGACTTCTGGGTTTTCAAATTATAATCATAAGTCACTTAAATTATAACTAATGCTTCTGTGTATATTCTGTATGAAAAAATTTATACATAATCCTTTATTATTTCTCTTTGGATAAATTTCTGGTCATTTCTGAGGGAAAGAAAATAAATATTTTTGAGGTTCTTCATAAATATTACTGATTGCCTTCTAGAAAGGCTTTGCCAATTTGTATTTCTACTATTAACTCTATTAAAGTGCCACTTTTTAGTGTGTTCTTCATACCACCAGGGACTTTTAAAAATGTTTGATTCTGCTAGGTAAAAAGAAAGTTATTTTTAAAATTCCCAAGAAATGTGAACACCTTGACAGTTTTGAGTGTTGTGTATGTGTTGTTTTAAAGGTTTGTAAGAGTAATTATTTGCCTTTTAATTTTTTGTAGCTATTTTGGCGTTTAGAAATGTTATTATTTTGGGCAGGGTACAGTGGCTCATGCCTGTAATCACAGCACTTTGGGAAGCCAAGTCAGTCACATCACCTGAGGTCAGGAGTTTGAAACTAACCTGGCCAACATGGTGAAACCCCATCTCTAAAAATTAAATAAATGAATTTTTAAAAAATCATCCAATTAATTAGCTTTCCTATTTATTTTTTTTGACACTTAGAGTAATGTTTCCCATTTCTAAAATCAGATGAGAGGGAAAAATTTGAAGATAGCTTTGAATTTGGAGAGGGGTATGGAAAAGTGCCTGGGAGAAACTTGGCAACAGTTGATTTAGAAACAATTGGTCTTTGGCTTGTGCTGAAATCTGCCAGTCATTTAGATTTTGGATTGTTGCTGTCTCTGTGTATGCCCCGTTGCCTCATGCTATAAAAGGTGTTAAATTGTTAGACACTTCATGAATGTACTTTATACGTGTGAGAAAGTTTGTAGATGCGTGAGCTACAACTCGTTGCTCTGAGTAGTCTAGCTGAACTAGTTTTTCCACTCAAAGAGCATGATAAGTAAGCTTTCTCCTCATGAGTGGCGAGTTGTCATCAGGGAATTTCTCACTGTTTGGCTTAATTCCATTAAAAACTGCTACTGGTGATAGTTTAGTCCTTATTTAGTATTAGACTAAGAGAACCTTACTGATATTACTATAAATCTTAAAAAAAAAAAAAAAAGCATACCTTTAAAAAAGCGTAATGGCAATGGTCTAGTCAGGATGGTAAGAGAAAGTTATGCTGGAAAGAGAGAGAGAGTTTATGAATCGGTTACAAAAGATACGTCAGCGTTATTTTGAAGACAACTCTACCTTTCAGTGGCTGTTGAAATCCTTGACCAACCACAAAAATGTCTTGCATTTTAAATATATTTAAGTCCTTAAATTATGTAAATAGTGTCTTCTTCTGAGAAGTTGATTAATAGTGAAAAGAAGGATCTAGTCTTTTCTTTTTTTGAGACAGTCTGAGTTGCCCAGGCTGCATTGCAGTGGCACGATCTTAGCTCACTGCAACTTCCGCCTGCCAGGCCCATGTGATCTCCTACCTCAGCCTCCCCAGTAGTTGGGACCACAGGTACATGTCACCATGCCTGGCTAATTAAAACAAATTTTTTTTGGTAGAGGCTGGGTTTAGCCATGTTGCTAAGACTGGCAAAAACACTGCCATGCTGGGCTGATTTTTTTGTATTTTAGTTGAGACGGGGTTTCACCATGTGACCCAGGCTGGTCTCAAACTCTTGAGCTCAGGCAGTCCGCCTGCCTCGGCCTCCCAAAGTGCTAGGATTACAGGTGTGAGCCACCACCGCACCCGGCCATTGTCATTTTTTAACGCAGCACAGAAGCCCATCAAGTGGCAGTCACGTAATTCCCTAATTTATTTTTGAAAAAGTTTTAGCTAAATTCCAATTTTCCATGTGCTTAGGTTTCTTTCTTAAGTTTGAATAAATATATAAATGATTTCAAGGTTGTTTCATGGGTTCTTGGTACCTCAGACAGATAAATTGTTCTAAGTGGAACAAGATGTAGAGAAATGGAAAAGAAGCAAAGAAGCAAGCATGGCAGCATCCTCTTACTTTATCGCCTTCTCCTCTGCAATGTCAGGGCATAGGGCACTGATTCAGATCAGATTCATAGACTTTACTGTGCCTCTTGTTAGCCAAAATATTTAATTTATCTGACACTTACTAGGTCTATTAAATCACCCAGGGGAAGAACTTTTTTTGTATGCATAAAGTAGTAAAGGACTTTTGCAAAAAATCCAGTATGTTGATATTTTGGACAACATAATATACACCTTGTACATTTATTTAAAAATTAACTTGTGAAAAGCATTTCTCACTTTGTTTACTTGGTTCTGAAATAAAGGCAGACTAGTTTATCTTAATATGTGGGTTCTCAGCTGGGAGAACCAGATTAGCCCTCATTCTAGTCAAGGCTTTGAGTTTCCATTCTGTAAAATGATGGGTTGCAACTTGATGGAATTTGATATTCTTTCCAAAACTAAGAAGTTTTAGTGATCCATTTGGAGATATTTCTACTGTTTCTAGTTAAAGAAATATCTCAGTGAGATTGAGAGTATTGGCTTACTTGCACTACACGTGGGCTAAAATGGGCCTTTCATAGGAGAAGCTCTACAGAAAGGAAAGGAGAAAGGGTTCTTGCAGAAGGAAGAGAAGGGCAAATTTGTTCTCAGAGGTCACTTGTATTAAGGCCAGTATGGCAGATGTCTCATCATGGATTTATTTGGCAGGTGTGGCTGTTGGGAACTGGATTGGGAGGAATCTTAAGTACATGATAGGTTTTTTTTTTTTTTTTTTTTTTTGAGACGGAGTTTTGCTCTTGTTACCCAGGCTGGAGTGCAATGGTGCCATCTCGGCTCACCGCAACCTCCGCCTCCTGGGTTCAAGCAATTCTCCTGCCTCAGCCTCCCGAGTAGCTGGGACTACAGGCACACACCACCATGCCCAGCTAATTTTTGTATTTTTAGTAGAGACGGGGTTTCACCATGTTGACCAGGATGGTCTCGATCTCTTGACCTCGTGATCCACCCGCCTCAGCCTCCCAAAGTGCTGGGATTACAGGTGTGAGCCACCGTGCCCAGCCATGATAGGTTATTAATGGTGCCTCCTTTGGGTGTGGGTCACATGGAAGGCTTGAGGGTGATTCAGAGTAGTGACACAGCCCATCTGTATTTTAGGATCTGCCACACAAGGAGGTAGGAATATGCTTGGCTTCCATTGGATGTGTCCCACACTTCTGCTTTGTATATTGGACTTCTTAACTCCTCCATTCTACTCTTTCCCCCTTCTCACTACTGCACTTGACTAGGTCTTAGTAAACAAACACATAAACTGGTAACTCCTCATCCCTCTTTATCCCCAGCCCTGGCAACCCCCATTCTGTTTTCTGTCTCTGAATTTGACTTCTCAAGGTATTTTCTTTTCTTTACTTTCCTTTTTTTCTTTCTCTTTTTCTTTTTTTTTTTTTTTTTGAGACGGAGTCTGGCTCTGTTGCCCAGGCTGGAGTGCAGTGGCACGATCTCAGCTCACCACAACCTCCACCTTCCGGTGCCAAATGAATCTCCTGCCTCAGCCTCCCAAGTAGCCAGGATTACAGGCGCCCACCACTACGCCCAGCTAATTTTTGTATTTTACTAGAAATCGGGTTTCACCATGTTGGCCTGGCTGGTTTCAAACTTCTGACCTCAGGTGATCTGCCTGCTTTGGCCTCCCAAGTGCTGGGATTATAGGCATCAGCCACTGCACCGGGCCACAAGGTATTTTCATATAAGTGGAGTCATACGGTATTTATCCTTTTGTATCTGGCTTATTTCACTTAGCATGATATTTTCAATTTCATTCATGTTGTGAATGTCTCATAATTTCACGCCTTCTTACAGCTGAATAACGTCCTGTTGTATGTATATGCTATACATTTTGTTTACCCATTCATCTGTTGGTTGACACTTGGGTTGTTTCCACGTTTTGACTGTTGTGAATAATGCTGCTTTGAACATTGGTGTACAAATTTTGAACCTCTGCCTTAATTCTTTTGCATATATAACCAGAAGTGAAATTGCTGGCTCTTATGGTAATTCTAAGTTTAATATTTTGTGGACATGCCATACTGCCTTGTGCAATGGTTGCATCATTTTACATTCCCACTAGCAATGCACAGGGTTCTAGTAATAGCAATTCTAATTGGTGTGAAGGGGTATCTCATTGTGGTTTGAATTTCTCTTATCATTAGTGATAGTGAGTATCTTTGCATGTGCTTGTTGGCCAGCCATCTTTTTATCTTTGGAGAAATGTGTATTCAAGTCATTTGCCTATTTTTGAATTGGTTTTGTTGTTGTTATTGAGTTGTTTGAATTCTTTTTGTATTCTGGATTTTTTTCTTGAGACAGAGTCTCGCTCTGTCACTGGGCTGGAGTGCAGTGGTGCAATCTGCTCACTGCAACCTCCGCCTCCCGAGTTCAAGCGATTCTCCTGCCTCAGCCTCCCGAGTAGCTGGGACTACAGGTGCGCGCCACCATGCCCAACTAATTTTTGTATTTTTAGTAGAGATGGGGTTTCATCATGTTGGACAGAATGGTCTCGGTCTCTTGACCTTGTGAGCCCGCCTCAGCCTCCCAAAGTGCTGGGATTACAGGCGTGAGCCACGGGGCCTGGGCTGCATTCTCAATATTAATCCTGTGTCAGATATGTGATTTGTAAGTATTTCCCCATTTGTTGGGTTGCTTTTGATGAACAAAAGTTTTAAATTGTGATCCAGATTATCTATTTTTTCTTTTGTCACCTTCATTCTTGGTGTCATGTGCAAGAATTTGTTGCCAAATTCAATGTCATGAAGATTTTTATCTTTTTCGTCTGAGTTTTATAGTTTTAACTCTTATGTTTAAGTTTTCAGTTCATTTAGAGTTAATTTTTGCATATCATGTAAGGAAAGAGTCCATCTTCATTCTTTTGCTTATGGATATCCAGTTTCCCTAGCATTGTTTATTGAAAGATTTTCTTTCCTCATTGAGTGGTTTGGTCACCCTTGCTGAAAAAAAAAATTGGCCATATATGCAAGGATTTTATTTCTGGGCTTTTGTTTCGTTGATCTGTATGTCTGTCTTTTTGCCAATACCACACTGTTTTGATTATTGTCACTTTGTAGTAAGCTTTGGAATCAGGGCATGTGAGTTCTCCAACTTTGTTATTGTTTTCCAGAAAGTTTTGGGGATTTGAGGTATGAATTTTAGGATGGGTTTTTCTATTTCTGCAAAAAAGTTGTTGGGATTTTGATAGAGGGATTACACTGTATTTGTAAATTATTTTGGGTGGATTTGTTTTTGTTTGAGGAAAAGATTCAGTGGTTTAGAAGTCTCTTTCGCTTTCTTTATTTTTTCAGTCTTTCAGCATGTATCTCTTTCGTATATTCACTCATACAGAATAGTGTGCATATGTGTGATACATGCAGTGTAAATATATACAATTTTAGGAGTTATTCTAAAGCAAATACCATGTAACCACTAGCAGGTGAAGAAATGATTGCTTGAAGTTTTAAAACCTCTGAAGTGGAGCATGAAAAGTCAGCCCAAGTCAGAAAACAGAACCAATATTATTCAGGATCCACTAGGAAGGATACTGTTTTGAATATGTGGTTTGTTTTTGTTTTTGTTTTTGATTTTTTGAGTCTCACTCTGTTGCCTAGGCTGGAGTGCAATGGCACGATCTTGGCTTACTGCAATTGCCGCCTCCCAGGTTCAAGCGATTCTTCTGCCTCAGCCTCCTGAGTAGCTGGGACTGCAGGCGTGTGCCACCATGCCTGGCTAATTTTGTATTTTTAGTAGAGATGGGGTTTCACTACGTTGGCCAGCCTAATCTCGAACTCCACCCGCGTCATCTCCCCAAAGTCCTGGGATTACAGGCGTGACCTCAGGTGATCCACCTGCGTTGGCTCCCCAGAGTGCTGGGATTTCAGGTGTGAGCCATCATGCCTGGCCAATGTGTATTATTATTTAAGGGTTACCAGAGTTCTGGGAGCCTGGGAGGACAGGATTTCCTAGAGCCTAGAGGTGTAACAGGAATGGGAAATATTGAGTCCCCATCTGAAAACAATTTGCTCTAGAAACCAGTTATTTATAGTCTAAATTTGTAGTCTATTTTGCCCAGAATGGGCTAGGAATGAGATTAAGAGCCTGTTAAAACTGAGTGGTATTGTCATAAGACTTGAGGAGCTGGGTGCAATGGCTCACACCTGTAATCCCAGCACATTGGGAGGCTGAGGCATGTGAATCGTTTGAGCTCAGGAGTTTGAGGCCAGCCTGGCCAACACGGTGAGGCCGTATCACCACAAAAAATACAAAAAATTAACCTGGCATGGTGTTACATGCCTGTAGACCCTGGTACGCAGTAGGATGAAGTAGGAGGATCACCTGAGCACAGGAGGCGGAGGTTGCAGTAAGCCAAGATCATGCCACTGCACTACAGCTTGGGCAACAAAGTGAGACCCTGTCTCAAGCAAGCAAATAAATAAAGACTTGAAGCCATGTATTTATTTATGTGTTTATTTTTGAGACAGAGTCTCATTCTGTCGCCCAGGCTGGAGTGCAGTGGTGCGATCTTGGACTGGACCACTGCAACCTCTGTCTCCCGGGTTCAAGCGATTCTCTTGCCTCAGCTTCCCCAGTAGCTGGGACTACAGGTGCATGCCACCACACTCGGCTAATTTTTGTACTTTCAGTAGAGACCGGGTTTCACCAGGTTAGCCAGGTTGGTCTTGAACTCCTGACCTCAGGTTATCTGCCCGGCTTGGCCTCCCAAAGTACTAGGATTACAGATGTTTGCCACCACACCCAGCTGATTTTTGTATGAGACGGGGTTCCACCATGTTGGCCAGGCTGGTCTTGCCCTCCTGACCTCATGATCCACCCACCTCAGCCTCCCAAAATTCTGGGATTAAAGGCGTGAGCCGCCATACCCATCCGTGCAAAGACTCTTAAGAGTTGGTAGACTTTCAACAACCAAAGGTCAGGAGTAGGTTAAAGTCTGTGTTAAGTGCTTTAGGATAGGAGGTTGGCGTGAATAAGAGTGATGGGATATGCTTTGTCCTGTGTAGGAGTAGCTCAGTGGTCGTTGGTGTGAGCGCCAAAGGTAGGGAGGAGGCATAATAGTAAGAGACAAAGAGGAAAAGGTTGATTTTGAAGCCAGATTATGGAGTACTGTGTGAAGAGTGCTGTGTTAATGATTAAAACTGGCAATTTTGTAGGTTGGCTTGTTGGGAAAGACTCTAAAAGTGGGGGGCATCAACAGGCTAGTTGGACGTAAGGAAGAGGAAGGGGAAGCAGTACTAATGATTGCCAGGTTTCAGGGTTGGGTGACTGAAAGGAAATAACTGAAATAAAGTCGAGTGGAGGAACAGGTTTAGGAGGGAGGATGCATTTAGGTTGAGGTCCTGGTAAGATACCAACTCTTGGGAAATGGTCTCTGAAGCTCAGGAGAGGTAACTTTGGAAGTCATCCCCTATAGAAGGGTAGAATTGGAAGCCTTAGTTGTGTCTGAGTGCCTAGAGGAAGGTGTTGAGTAAATAGCAGAGAGCAAATAGCATCTTCTTGTAAGGCTGTGTTTGTAGGGCAGGAGGAGGAAGGCGAGGCATACAAACCCTGAGAAGTGGTCTTCAGAGATGGAGAAGAAAAGCTGGAATCAAAGAGGAGTCATCCAGGACTGAGGGAGGAGAATCTGAAAGGAAGTGGGGTTGAGTGGAATTCCTAAGCCTAGCATGTGTTCAGTGTCAGTGACTGAGAGAAGAGGGTGAGAAGGACTGAGGTGTAGCTAGATTTTGGAGAGAGCATCTGTCTGAGGAATTTGGTTATATACCATGAGGGAACAGAGGCTCAGAAAGGCTTTTTTCTCTTTCTCAAATTGTAGCAAAATACACATAACATAAAACTTAGGATTTTAAGCATTTTGAAGTGGACAGTTCTGTGACATGAAGTACATATACTTCGTTGTGTCGCCATCGCCACCATCTAGAAAGTTTTTCTCTGGGAGCAGAGAAAATGAGGTGATAACAGTGTTGCCAAAATAACTTTTGGTTGATGAGCTGAGTCATTGCCTTTCTCTGTCTTACTCTAGAGGGGTTTAGGGTGGCTTGTGGGGACTCTTGGAATCCGTCAGTGTCCACATGCATTTCCATGTGAAGCTTTTGTAACCTACCACCCACGTCACCATCCTTCCTTCTCCCCTTTAGCTGCTTTGCTCTTCTTCTTAGGAGGTGCCGTCACTTGATATATATTTGTCTATCTTCCCTCACTAAAATGAAAGATACTTGAGAGCAGAGACTATTTTTTTCATTGCCATACATATCCCCAGTGCCTAACATGTACTGTAATACGTAATGTGGTATAGTCTTATTTTTTTTTTAAGATTAAACCTAGAATGGTGGGTTGAAAGTAGCAATGCTAAAAGTAGATGGACACTAGAGATATTGCAGGAGGAGGAAATGTTGAGAGAGAGGTGACTACGTGGATCTTTACGCTGAACGGACAGGCAGTACATGAAAGGAATGGTGGAAGATGACCAGTCGTGTCCTGATGATTGATTCAGAAAACGGGGAAGTTGAGAAGGGAAAGAATGTATGGGGTGCAAATAAACTGTGCTGTTTGAACTCTTGCCACGCACACAGCTTTATGTTCTGATTAGGAAAATATTACATGCTCATTAGCATGCCATTCCCCCCATTTTTTCAGAAAACACTGAAAGAGTATGTAGGAAAAAAACTCCATAGTCCCCAGTAATGAAAAATAGCAGTGATAAAGATTGGGTTGTTACTTTCTAGATCTCTCTCTCCTTGCTGGTCTTTCTCTGACGTCATACTGCTACTGTGTAATCGGCTTGAAAAAAAGTCAACCTTAATATGTGGATGGTTGTCAGTGTCAAATGGTAGTTTTTACTGATAATTTTCAAATGTTTTACCTGAATATCTAACATATCATGACACCCTCCCCACAATTCTCATCTTCTTTATGCTCAAGTTTCGTGACACAGTACTTACCCTTACTAACGTGTAATGAAGGTTGGTATTTTCTAGGTACTTCGTTTTTAAAAGAAGAGTTGTTTGGTTGCAACACTGAATTGATGTGGCAGTGGACTGCAGACTGTTAGACACACAGATGAATTACACAAGCATTCCTCGGTTTTGGGATCTAATCAGTTCCTGAATACTGTCATGTGTTCTGTGGATAGGGTAACCTGTGTAATTATTATTTTATTTATTTATTTTTTTTTGAGACGGAGTTTCGCTCTTGTTGCCCAGGCTGGAGTGCAATGGCGCGATCTCGGCTCACCGCAACCTCCA
>PVKV010007803.1:70089-93112 GCA_004027835.1 Alouatta palliata
ACTTTGGGAGGCCGAGGCGGGTGGATCACGAGGTCAAGAGATCGAGACCATCCTGGTCAACATGGTGAAACCCCGTCTCTACTAAAAATACAAAAATTAGCTGGGCATGGTGGCACGTGCCTGTAGTCCCAGCTGCTCGGGAGGCTGAGGCAGGAGAATTGCTGGAACCCAGGAGGCGGAGGTTGCGGTGAGCCGAGATGGCGCCATTGCACTCCAGCCTGGGTAACAAGAGCAAAACTCCGTCTCAAAAAAAAAAAAAAAAAAAAAAAAGAGTCCTAAAGTTGAGAGAAGAAAATTTACAAAAACCTCTAAATAGTTTTGAGACTCTTGATAGAACCCACTGACCCATTGACTTACTGATGTCCAGGATGAGGAAATAAACACGTGCATGTATTCCTTAGTGCCTCTCTCTTTCGTTCCCTCCATTCCCTTCCTTCCCTCCCTTCCCTTCTTCTAACCATAAATGTGTATATATTTAGTAATTTGTAGTTGTTGTTTTTACCATATAAATGCTGATAATGTAAAATTACGATAATACAGAAAACAATGCAAAATCCTGATAATGTAAATTTATATATAAATCATGATAATGTAAAAATAGGGTCAACAGCAAGGAGAAAAGCACACAACACACACAGGTGTGTGCCACTTGGCAGTGGCGGCATGTATTATTAAATATATAAAAGTTCATAGCATTCATGGTGGTTTGGTTTTATTTATGTATTTACATGGGGTTGGTAACAATACTGGTCCCTTTTGCCTGGTTTTTCTATTACAGAATTCTTTATTTTGATTCATTTCCCAGCATTTGTTTCAAGAAGAATACTTGTGAATGTGTATTGCCATCCTATTTTGACTTCCTGTTTCTCTCTCTCTCCCCCCTTCCCCCTTTCCCCCTTTTCCCCTCTCCCCCCCTTCTTCCCTCCCCCCTCCTCCTCCTCCCTCTCCCCCTCTCTTTGAGATAGGTGCCTAGGCTGGAGTGCAGCAGCATGCTTACAGCTCACTGCAGCCTCAACCTCCTGGGCTCAAGCGATCGGCCCACCTCAGCCTTCTGAGTAGCTGGCACCATAGGTGCTTGCCACCGTGTCCAGCTAATTTTTGTACTTTTTGTAGAGGTGGTGTCTCCGTGTGTTGTCCCGGCTAGGCTAGGGAAGGTAAAAGGACAGTTGAGAACCCCTGTATATTCAAGAGGAAACTGATTAGAGACCAACTGGAATGTAAACTTAAAAATAGGGCTTTACAAATGAAGACGGTGGCATTGGAGGTGACAGGAATTGAACTAAAATAAGTTTAGACAAAAAGGAAAACTTTTAACTAAGTTTATAGACAGGCAGGAGTGGCACAGGTGAGAGAACCCAGAAGTCAGTTTGGACCTCTTCTTGCTGCTTGCTGTTGATCCTTCCCATCGTCCTCATTCTTCCTGAGATTTGAACTGTGGCTGTTGGCAGCTCTCAGGCCTCTATAGCACAGCTTCCCAACTCTGAAAGACCACTTCCTCCTGTGGCCTTGGGGTACAGGGGGCCTTGTTTGGCAGTCCTGCTAGAAGCATAGTTGGGTGTGATATTTGAAGCTGGGTAGTATTTTCCAAAAGAAATATTTCAGATATGGGCTTGTTGTCAACGTTCTGAAGAAGGTAGGCAGTATTCTTTTTATATCCTGTAGCCTAATTAATGAACAATTTTAAAGGAAGAGAATGGACAACTAACATTTATTGTGCCTTAAGATGGGTCAGAGTTTTGCATATACAGTGTCTTCTCTGTGTTGCAACATAACCATGGGTTTTACCATCCTCTACTGATAAGGAAAATGAGACTCAAAAAATAGAAATGATCTGTTTAAGTTTGCTAGGTTAGTAAGACTCACATAATATCACCCGCTGTGTCCAAATTTTCCATTGTGAAGTGGCATTCAGAAGTCCCCAGAAATCATCTTTATCAAATTTATTTGTATGAAATAGGCGAGATCAAAGTAAGCTGTTTATGTGACACTGCAGACTAGTGTTAGGGCGTAACTTCTGTATCGCGAGGCGCCCCGGCTACAACACATCTCGGCAGAGACGTTTGCTTACGCTGCTGCATGTAACTGAAGCACAAGCAACAACACCCTTAGGACTTAGTACTGACGAGCGCTTAGACATGCGATTGAAGAGGCTGTGATAAGCAAGGTGAGACATTGCAGGCAGCACAGTGTCATTGAGTGTTACTTTTGGAATGTGGTCCCGAATTCTGCCAGGCAAACCCCTTTGGGAAGCGTATTAACAAACTCTTCTTAAGAGATCATCTCTGATCTGTTTTGATTGTCTGTTTCATTTTCCTTATGTTTTTGAAGCACAGTAAAAGAAATTGGGTTGAATATTTTTTGTTTGTTTTGTTCTGTTTTCTGAGACAGGGTATCACTCTGTGTTTCCCAGGCTGGAGTACATTCATTCGTGTGGTTTTGGCTCACTGCAGCCTCTGCCTCCCAGGCCCAAGCAGTCCTCCCACCTCAGCCTCCCGAATAACTGGGACTAAAGGCACATGCTATCATGTCGGGCTAATTTTTTTTTTTGGAGACAGAGTCTTGCTTTTGTCGCCTGGACTGTAGAACAGTGATGTGATCTCAGCTCCTCGTAATCTCCTTCTCCCAGGTTCAACAGTTCTCCTGTCTCAGCCTCCCAAATAGCTAGGATTAGAGGTGCCTGCTACCACGCCTGGCTGATTTTTGTATTTTTAGTAGGGACAGGGTTTCACCATGTTGGCCAGGCTGGTCTCAAACTCCCACCTTAGGTTATCCCCCTGCCTCCGCCTCCCAGAGTGCTGGGATTACAAGCATGAGCCACTACGCCTGGAGAGGGTATCATTGTATTGCCAAGCCTGGCCTCAAATTTCTGGGCTCAAGTGATCCTCCTGCCTCAGCCTCCCAAAGTGTTGGGATTAGAGGCCACCGAGCCTGGCCTGTAACTTTTTTTTTTTTTTTTTTTTTTTTAATTTAAGAGACAGAGTCTTGCTCCAAGCTGGAGTGCAGTGGCACCTTCTAAGCTTATTGCAGCCTCAAACTCCTGGGCCCAAACGGTCTTCCTGCCTCAGCCTCTGCAGTAGCTAGGACTGCAGGTATGTGTCACCACACCCAGCTAATCTTTAAATTTTTGGTAGAGAACAGGGTCTCTCTATGTTGCTGTTGCCTAGGCTGGTCTTGAACTTCTGGCCTTAAGCGATTCTCCCACCTTGGCCTCCCAAAGCACTGAGATTACAGGTATGAGCCACTGTGCCTGGCCAGAAATGTCTTTGGTTAGGAAATCAGCTAGCCTGTAGCCCATGTCATGGTATAAATAAAAAATTCTAATTTTAAGCAAATTTTTAAAGTTTACTAGAAATTTGTGAAGATTATTAAATTGATGCATCTTAAAATCTAAAGAAGAAATAAACCTTTCGATTGCTATACTTGACTTTTTTTCAGTATTAATTAATGGAAGGTTGAAGGACAGGAATGTTTTTGCAATTACTTCTGGTGACTTGGTTTGTGACATTTTTATTTATTTATTGAGACAGTCTTGCTCCTGTAGTGCAGTGATGCAGCCCCGGCTCACTGCAGCCTCCACCTCCCGGGTTCCAGCGATTCTCCTGCCTCAGCCTTCTGAGTAGCTGGGATTACAGGCGTGCGCCACCACACCTGGCTAATTTTTGTGCTTTTAGTAGGGATGGAGTTTCGCCGTGTTGGCCGGGCTGGTTCAAACTGCTGATGTCAGGTGATCTGCCTGCCTCAGCCTCCCAAAATGCTGGAGGTTACAGGTGTGAGCCACCGCGCCTGGCTGCATTTTTATGTTTTAAGGTAAGATGGCAGTTTATTCCTCTGACAATAAGGTCAAAATTATTTTGACAAATTATCTCAATAGGAGTAATTATGTGCTATTTGGGTAAAAGGATCTGTCTGTCTGTGGTCTCAAAAGTTCAAAGTGAAGCTGCTGTAAACATGGTTACTTTACAGACATAAAGTGACTTCCAGCCGACTGTGTTGTATAAACTTGACAGGAACTCACATTCCCCGAGGCAGGACACCACACTCACGCAGACACAAAGGAAAATGGTTGAGTTACTAGGCTGTAAACCCCAGTTTTTTATTTGGCTTTGTAGAAGTTAGACTTACTCAACAATTGGTCTCGGGAAAATACACTTACAGTTAAAGGTAGTTTATTATCTTAGTAGTCTAGTACAAAATGACATATAGTTGGGTCTTGGAATATTATTCTGAGCATTTGTATTTTGTTGAGTGCAGAGAATGTTTATTTTTTTGTAATGATCGACAATACTGAAAATATTCTTTTGACGAAAATTTTAAATGCATAATAATACGAAAGTAGATATGCATAATGAACCTCCATGTACTCCCCCAGCCCTTGAAGTTAGTAGGTCATGATCGGTCTCATTTCACCTGTCTTATCCCTCTTCCTAATGATTGTGAAGTACATCCTTTTTTTTTCTTCTTTTTTTCATCTTTTTTTCTTGGCATTTTCTCAGAAGTGAAGTACATCCTAAACATGATCATTTGTCTGTAAATATATCAGTATGTATCTTTTTTTTTTTCCTTTGAAAGAATATATTTTGAGTTGATACCAGAAATAAGCAGTTTCTTACACACTTTCTGAGGACTTACATTTCTGTGGTATCAGTACGTATCTCTAAAAATGGTAGGAAAATCTCCAGCACAATACCATTGCCAAACTTTAAAAAGTTAACAATTTCTGGATATTGTCGAATGTCTTGTTACTCTACAAATTTTTATTTGTGTCATAATTATCATAAATTTTTTTAAATGTTTGAATTAATTTCTTTTGTTCTCCTTGCAGTATATTTGCTGAAGATTCCAGGTCTTGTTCTTTAGAATATCCTGCAGAGTAGATCTTGCTAATTCCGTTGATGTCCTTGAACATGTGTTTCTGTTTCTATTCTTTGTAAATTAGTTATTGTACCTAGGGGCTTGAACAGGTTCAGATATGTGAGGTGAGATTACTTCATATGTGGTGGTTTGTTCATTTTTCAGGACATCTGTAATATCTGGTTGTCTTTAAAACACCTGGATTAAATGATAAAATGGCAATGTTTTAGTTATTTTTCATTGTTTAGCTGGAATATTTTTAGAAAACTCATTTGATCAAATATTACTCTTTTGAATACTTGGCAGTACAATTTGTGTAATAAAGTAATAAAAGGATCACACTAAATATTGATTCTTTTCTTTTTTTTTTGAGACGGAGTTTTGCTCTTGTTACCCAGGCTGGAGTGCAATGGCGCCATCTCAGCTCACCGCAACCTCCGCCTCTCCTGGGTTCAAGCACTTCTCCTGCCTCAACCTCCCGAGTAGCTGGGACTACAGGCACGTGCCACCATGCCCAGCGAATTTTTTTTTTGTATTTTTAGTAGAGATGGGGTTTCACCATGTTGACCAGGATGGTCTCGATCTCTTTTTTTTTTTTTTGAGACGGAGTTTCGCTCTTGTTACCCAGGCTGGAGTGCAATGGCGCGATCTCGGCTCACCGCAACCTCCGCCTCCTGAGTTCAAGCAATTCTCCTGCCTCAGCCTCCCGAGCAGCTGGGACTACAGGCACGTGCCACCACGCCCAGCTAATTTTTGTAGTTTTAGTAGAGACGGGGTTTCACCATGTTGACCAGGATGGTCTCGATCTCTTGACCTCGTGATCCATCCACCTCGGCCTCCCAAAGTGCTGGGATTACAGGCGTGAGCCACCGTGCCCTGCCTGATTCTTTTGCTTTTTGAAATTGATTTTCAGAGTAACAAGATGGTTTACTAGCATCCTGTATTGGTGATAAATTAGTTTTTTGTTTTTGATATCACAGTTATAAACTCATAGATTTAAACTTGCATATTTCATTCATTTGTTGTTACTAACTTTATTGACACTCAAATTGTCCCATATTTGACCAGTGGAGGCATCTTCAAGCTGGCTGTTGAGTCTTTTTCACAATATCATGGTATTACTTGATAGCTTCCTTTTTGTCTGGTATGTATGAGATGAACCTAAAACATATCTTGCTCTAGACCTGGAGTCAGCCATTTCTCTGAAGAGCGCTTGTCCCTTTTAGTGATAAATTTCTGTTTAGAGACCGCATTCTGGGCACTACTGGGCTGTTCATTTTTTTCTATTCCTTTTCAGTGGACACCTCTCAGAAGTATATATTTGAAAGCAATGCCATTTTATATTCTTCCATTTCAGATTCAGAATGAAGGATTTTACTTTCACATGTCCTTTCTGTTCTTTTTTATCCTTATTCTTGGTAATGACTCTATCTTAGCAAGTCTGCTCATGCACTATTTTCCATTACTTAACACTTACCAAACCATTACTCTCAAAGACATTTCCTTGTCCTTGTGTTTCCTTTTTATTCATGTCTTGTAGACCACTCTGGCCCACCGTGATTTCCAGATTCATAGCATGAGTGTAACTCTCATTTAACAGTCACCGGACACTCCAGGATTTACCGAGTTTTAAAAATTGAAGTATAACATTGACAGGAAAGTACACACATACTACAGGCAGCATGCCTCTACCAGCACCCCAGAAATCCACTCCAAAAAGAAAAAAATGAATGATACTATTATCCTGATTTGTACTACTGTTGCCTACTTTTGCCTCCGTTAGAACTGTAAACTTTTGTGTTTTAGCATTCATGACTTTGCTGAGAAAGAGAGGTCTTTCTAGCCTTTTCCAACTCTTAATTGTATCTCTATCAGAAAACATGTGTCTTGTCTTTGGCATGCTCAAAACTCCTAATACTTTACTTGTCTTTGGCATGCTCAAAACTCCTAATACTTTAGGAATATAAGTAGAAGGTCAAGCATGGTCACTTTTTGGTTTTAGTTCCCTTTTTGATTTACAGAAGCTCTGTTTATATTAGGGATTTTAGACTTCTCCCTATTATGTTGCACATATTTTTTCCCCGTCGTTTGTATTTGGACTGTATTGCTGTGCTGCGCTTAAAGTATTATGTGTAGCATTATTTGACTGTTGAGTTTTGTGTCCTGCATAGGACCACCTCTACTCAAAATGCTGTGAAAAAACATAATTCTGTATTTTCTTGTAGTTAGGCTTTATATCTCTTTGTTGATATCTGTAATGCATCTGGATTTTAATATAGTGTGAGGTATCCATATCAACATTTAAACACAGATAGGATATTTTAACATCTTTCAGCCTTTTCTGTTAAAATAAAACTTGCTTGAAGTTCGTTTACCTGTGACTACTACACTTTCCCATCTCAAGTCAAACTTTGAGAAAAGATTTCCACTTGGGTTTTTCCGCTTCATCTTCTCTGTCAGCTCAGCGTTGCCTGCATGGATTTCACCTCACCCTTACGCTGACGCTGCTTATGCCGTTGGCAACGGTGGCCTTTTTTTTTTTTTTTTTTTTTTAATGAATCCAGTGGACTGAATACAGACCCCGTCTTCCCTGAGCTGTATGCTTTTGTCATCGTTGGATAGTTTCTCCTTTAAATGCAGCTCCTTTGGCTTCTTTAATAAAATGTTTTCCTGGCTTCTTCTTTCACTGGCTTGCCTGTCTCAGTTTACCCTGTGCAGCCTCCTCTTTTCTGTTTCTCAGTTGTTAATACTTTCTAGAATTCAGTCAGTTCCATCCCCTACAGCTTATACTAATGCTTATCCTTGCGTGATGCATTGTGTCAGGGCTGCAGTTAGCAGCTGTATTGACGACCCTGAGTCTCTATTGTCAGCACACGTTGCTTTTTTTTTCCTTTCTTCTCTTCTCCTTTCTTTCTTTCCTTCCTTCCTTTCTTTCTCTTTTTTTCCTTCTCTTTTTCCTTCTTTTCTTTTTTTCCTCAGAATCTTACTCTGTTGCCCAGGCTGGAGTACAATGGCACTATCTTGGCTCACTGCAACTTCTGCCTCCCAGGTTCAAGCAATTCTCCTGCCTTAGCCTCCTGAGTAGCTGGGATTACAGGTACCCACCACTACACCTGCCTAATTTTTGTATTTTTAGTAGAGATGGGGTTTCACCATGTTGGTCAGGCTGGTCTTGAACTCCTGACCTCAGATGATCACCTGTCTCAGCCTCCCACAGTGCTGAGATTACAGGCGTGAGCCACTGCTCCCGGCTAGATCTCTTTTTAAAACAATATATTTTGCCCCTAACAAAAGACATTTAATACTAAACCCAGCACCATTTCTTCCCCTCTCCCACCAAACCAGTACCTCCTCCTATATTTCTCATTTCAGTAAATGAAGCAGATTTCTCCCCTTGCACAAAATTTGGTGTCATTAAAAAAAAAGTGGAGGGGGGGTTTCACATTATAGGTAACCATGTTAAAGTGCACCGCTCAGTGGTATTTAGTGTATTCACAATATTGTGCCACCAGCCACCAGCTCACAGTGTCTTCCCCCCTTCGGGTGTCTTGCATTGGAATTTTTTATTCTTTTAAATCCATTTTTATTTATTTATTTGCTCACACTGGTTTTAAAACTTTTTCATCACACCATTAAATCGCCACCCCCATATCCATTAAGAAATGATGTCCCATTTCTCCCTCCCCTCATTATCCGATCTGCTTTCTGTCTCTCTGGGTTTGCCTACTTTGGATATATCATATAAAATAAGTCACATGACATGTGACCTTATGTGTCTGGCTTCTTAGCCTGATGTTATTGAGCTTCATATATTGGTACTTCATTTCTTTTCATGGCAGAGTAATATTTCACTGTATGTATATACTGCAGTTTATTCATTTGTTGATGGACATTTTGTTTCTGCCTTTTGATTATTACAGCAAATGCCGCCACAAACATTCATGTACAACTTTCTGTGTGGACAGATGTTAGGTATATACCCAGTAGTAGAATTGCTGGGTCATATGGTAACTCTGCTTAACTTTTTTATATATCATTTTCCTTTAAAAATTATTTTTTAAACTCAGGATCTGGCTCTGTTGCCCAGGCTGGATGCCCCGGTGTCATCTCAGGTCACTGCAACCTCCGCCTCCTTGGCTCAGGTCGTCTTCCCACTTCAGTCTCCTGTAGCTGGGACTACAGGTGTATGCCACCATGCCTGGCTAATTTTTGTATTTTTTTTTTTTTTTTTTTTTTTTTTGGTAGAGACAGGATTTTGCCATGTTGCCCAGGCTGTTATCAAATTCCTGGCTCAAACGATCTGCCCACCTCAGCCTCCCAAACTGTTGGGAGTGAGCCACCATGGCTAGCTCATATGTCATTTTTGACTTACTACTTTCAGCCCCACTACTGTACATCACCAAGTTAGGTTGACTGATTCTATCTTCTAAATACCCTTTTTCTTCATTGTTTCTGCTACTAGATACTTGATGGACGCTTTTCGGGATTACTTTAATCGTTTACCTTTTGTCTTCATTGTGCCTTATTTATATAATCTTCTACATACTGCAAGATTGGTTTTTGCAAATGTAAATCTCATGAGGTCACCCCATTGTTTAAAAGAAAAAAAAAGAACCACCCTTCAAAGGCTTATCATTGCCCTCTGGATAAAGTCCAAGCATGCAGGGCTTACAAAGGCCCTTTGCTCTCCAGCTTCTGACATTCTGTTTAGCTGCAGCTGCTCCCCTGCCCCCTGCCATTCCGGTCATATACTGATTGCCCTGTTTCAAGTTTCTGTATGTGCTCCTCTGTCTAGAAGTTGAGATTCTAAACCTTGCATTCCCTCACCCAGATCCGTAATTGTTTTCTTTTTAGAAGGCCTTTCTTGCTCTTCATGGCTATGTTATGTGCCCTTTTTTGTGTGCCCCCCAATTCTTGTCCTGTTGTTGGAGCACATTGTAATTGCCCATTTACTTCCCTGGGAATCAGGAGCTGCTGTTAGTCAAGTGTCAGAAGATAGAGACAGACTGAAAGTACAATCAGTAGGAGTTTAGCAGAAGTCAAAAGATTATTTGATAAATTATTTAGGGAAGACTTCATGGAGCGGGCTAATATAGATATGGACCTTCAAGGAAGCATTCATGAAGGTAAAGTACGGTTCTGTCACTTTAGGTGGATTAAGCCTGTTAAATATTCATGGATCTAGACCTAGGAAGTTTCATGCTGGGGGCAGAAGCCATGACAAAAGTGAGATGTTGGACATTTTTCATCATGGCTTTTGTATTAGTTACATGGAACGAGCAAAGGACACAATTATGCTGGTGGAAGAAATGCATGGAAGGAATGGGCCAAAGATTTTAAGAACTTGGGGGTTTTGACAAGAATAAGAAGCAATGATATACTTTATGGAAAATGTAATGAATTTTTCAAGGATAATTTTGACCATGTATACTAATTTCAGAGTTTACCTACGTTTATAAACCCTGGACTTCTGGTGGAAAATGCAACTAGGTAATTTCTGGGTATATTATAGAATCTTCCACAAAACTCCCGTGTACAGTGTTGTAGAAAGTGGTCCGAGTAATGTAGTGTGTTTATGTAGGAAAAGGTTGGAAATGAGATAGCTCAGGTAGAAAATAACTGCTCACAGTGCATTTGTGTGTCTTCCAGTCCATTGCTCAGTTGACAGTAAAGTGGGATTTTCTGTTTTTTATGAGAATGTCTGCAGCATAGTTGGCACTCAGTACACATGTGCGTGCATAAACAACGTAACGAGAATGCTATTCCCATCTGAATGTGTGTGCACTTTCAGTGTCTTACAAAGGATGTCAGGTTAGCCACTTTAAAGTAAAAATACCTTTATTATGTTTTGAAATACAGCACTGATTTCAACTATTTATAAAAATCTAGTTTGCCTGTTACCCAAAAATACTAGACTTATAAAAATCTCCCCTCAAATTTCCAGAAAAGAAGCATTTCATGTTTAAACATGAATTTTGTATTTTTGTTTCTGAGATGGAGTCTCACACTGTCACCCAGGCTGGAGTACAGTGGCGTGGTCTCAGCTCACTGCAGCCTTTGCCTCTGGGTTCAGGTGCTCCTCCTGCCTCAGCTTCCTGAGTAGCTGGGATTACAGGTATGCACCCCCATGCCCAGCCGATTTTTGTATTTTTAGTAAAGACAGGGTTTCGCCACATTGGCCAGGCTGGTCTTGAACTCCTGACGTCTGCCTCCTGAAAATGTTGAGATTACAGGTGTGAGGCACCATGTCTGGCCTAAACATAAATTGTCACTATTGGCTTTCTCATGTTTTGTTGGCATGTTGTTGAAATAATACCATCTCTGATTGCCCAAAAAATTAATACCTCCTCAGAAAAAAAGATAGGCTGGGTGCAGTGGCTCACGCCTGTAATCCCAGCACTTTGGAAGGGTGAGGTGGGCGGATCACCTGATGTTAGGAGTTCGAGACCAGCCTGACCAACATGGTGAAACCCCGTCTTTAAAAAAAAATTTAGTATCTCCTCAGTGACCTGCACGTTGGTTCAATCCTTTGTAGCGCTCTGAGTTGTATTATACTGACTTTCATCATTAGACAAAGCTGCTTGAGGATGATGGCAGGTGGTACATGAGAACTGCCTGCTGAAATTCCCAGCAAGTCCTTTTCAAACCACTCTCTTGTGTGTTCCTTGTGCCCGCTTTCCAATTTGAGCCAATGAGTACCCAGTTCCCCTGACGGGTAAAACATTTGATAACTCTGTGGGTGATTCATATGTGCATTCACTATTGTGATTGTTGTTGTGTTGATTCCTGTGGTGTATACATACTTACTAAATTTTTTTTTTTTTTTTTGGTTGGGGGAAGATGGAGTCTTGCTTTGTCACCCAGGCTAGAGTGCAGTGGTGTGATCTTTTGCCTCCCAGGTTCCAGCAATTCTCTTGCCTCAGCCTCCTGAGTATCTGGGAGGCTGAGGCAAGAGGTGCATGGCACCACGCCTGGCTAATTTTTGTATTTTTAGTAGAGACAGGGTTTCAACATGTTGGCCAGGCTGGTCTTGAACTCCTGACCTGCAGTGATCCACCCGCTTCGGTCTCCCAAAGTGCTGAGATTACAGGCGTGAGCCACCACACCCAGCCAAATTGTGTAATTTAAGTATGTGCAGTCACTGAATGTCAGTTATACCTCATTAAAGCTGCTTAAACGTTCCTCACGTGATCTGCTCACCATCAGTAGGCCAGTACTTTATTAATCCTGGTGTCTCTGCAAACCTTTTGGGCTCTGTACCCCTCCTCACCTGCTCCTTAAGGTCCCTGTCTTGGCCTGTGTGCCCCCACCTGGCTAGTTCCTCGCCTCTCTTGTTTCCCACTGTGTCATCCTTTCTCCATGCCACAGCACTCTCTTGAGAAGAGAAAACCCTCACGAAGCTACAGCCATTCCTGTATACTCCAGCTATTACTCTTAAGCTGCTCCTGTGTCCTAGGAGCTGTGGCTCTCAGAGAGTCAACATGTACAGGCAAGACATATGGGGCCTCTGCTCTCCTTGTGCTCAAAGATGGATGGGCACACAGGAGCACCAACTGTAGAAGCAGGTCCCCAAGACTACAGGGACATGTCAAATAGGTATACAAGTGGTAGTATAAATGAAAGTTACTAAGCTCAGTACATTCCAATGAAAAGATGTGATTAGATGCTCTGTTGAAGTTTCTGGAAGTATACCCTAAAGACAGCAGCATAAGAATTGCCAACTTGATTTGATTTTTGGGGCTCCCTCTGGGGGATGGGCCTGGATATCTGCATTTTAACAAGGTTTCTTAGAAGACCACCGTAGGGCCACCTAGAATGACAAGAGCCTGGCTGGACACCAGTAGAAGCTGATCTTCTGGTTAGTTTGCTTTACCCAGGGCTTCCTCACAGTACAGACATGAAAATGTTTTGGCCATCAAGCAGTATTTTGCCTGGCAAGGTGTATGCATTTAATGGTTTACTTGAATGTGTATGTCAAGTTACTTAATTTATCTGTTGGATGAAAATTATATGCTTAAATGTATTAAGTAAACTTTTCTTTTTCCACAGAACTCAACAAAAATCCAGTGGAAGGCTTTTCTGCAGGTTTAATAGATGACAATGATCTCTACCGATGGGAAGTCCTTATTATTGGCCCTCCAGATACACTTTAGTAAGTATAAAGAAACAGACATCTTCAAAATGGAGCCCTTTTAATTTATTGAATTCGAAACTATTTTGGTAAACTGAAACGAAATTATTTTTTAAGGAGCAGGAGAAATGGCTCTGTTCAGTATCCTTTGTACTGAATTTGATCATCGAAGGGTTTTTGTGTTCCGCTTGAAGCTCTGATGTCTAAGACCTGTTGCTTTTAAAAGTAATAGTTTCAGGCCGGGTGCAGTGGCTCACGGCTGCAACCCCAGCACTTTAGGAGGCTGAGGCAGGCGATCACCTGAGAGGTCAGGAGTTTGAGACCAGCCTGGCCAACGTGGCGAAACCCTGTCGCTACTAAAAATAATAAAATTAGCGAGGTATAGTGGCACACCTGTAATCCCAGCTATTCAGGAGGCCGAGGCAGGAGAATCACTTGAACTCAGGAGGCAGGAGAATTACATGTTTTTTGGACATTTTTATAGAGAATATATTATACACATCAGTGTTTTAAGAAGGCTAAGGAGAAATTTTAAGAGCGATTATTTTTGTGGTTCTCTAGTTGGATGCCTACCGAATACTGGTTAGAATCTAGGTGTTCTTATCCTAAACTAAGCTAATGGTGACTTTCTCCTAATTTATTGAAAGTTATTTTTAGACTATACGATAATCTGTTGTCTGATTATTAATTGTTAAACCAGTGACTTAAGGATAGACAACAGTGTAGTGATATTCAAGAACAGTAGAAGAAGAAGAGGTCGAATTTTAAAAATCTTTTGCGTAGTACATTTCTAGATGCAAAGACCACAGTCTTATTTTCTGCTCTGAGTGTTTGCAGACTAACTTGAATTTACCAGCATGAATTGTTTTGTAAGGTGCATCAGGACTTGCTTGCATTGGTGACTGGTACAAGTTTCTTTGTTTTTTATAGCAGTCGAGGTATTGGGGGGAAAATGAAGTGGCCTTGTCAAAGCCATACAACTGAGTGACAGGGACAGGCCTAGATCTGAGTTTCTTCAAGTCTGGACTAGACTTCCTCACTCAGCCTTGATCTCAGTGGTGCTAAGTGGATAAGGATTTGGACGCATCAGACATTTTATTGGCGATGGTCAAGTAGTTGTTTTTAGGTTTTCTAAGTTTGTAGCTCTTTTCCTCCTCAGAAAACAGCTGATGGAAAAGATGTGGAGCTATTTCTACGCCGGGCCAGGCTGATACATAGAGTTGAGCCCTAGTGTGAACATTGGTGTTTGTTGACAGTCGGAATTTTTGCTGTTGTGTTTCCTGATGGTAGTTTGCATTGATAAGTTTTACAAACTGAGATAACTAAATCTGGTCACCCCACACAATTGAGGTTTTTGGCAGATAGCAGTAGCCATTGAAGACCATCTTGTGTTTCCTCATAACCTTACTGTTAATGTGAAAGCAAAATTCTTGACAGTTTTTTCACCAGAAGATGTTTGATGCAGCCAGATCCTTACCACACCTGGGATGTGAGCCCAGTGAAGCTCAGATCTGTGCTTGCAGTTTTTCAGCATCACCACCTTGGGAAGCACAGCAGTGCTTCAGTGACAGAATCTGGTTACGTTGTATTATGTATGTGAAAACAAGAACAACTCTCCTGAACGGTTGTTTGTATGGGATGTTGGTTAGGAATCCAGATTGGAACTCAGTTCTAAGGGCCTCATTGAATTTTTTTTTTTTGAGATGGAGTCTCATTCTGTCTCTCAGTCTGGGGTGCAGTGGCATGATCTTGGCTCACTGCAACCTCTGTCCCCCTGGATTCAAGTGATTCTCCTGCTTTAGTCTCCCAAGTAGCTGGGATTACAGGCTCCCATCACCATGCCTGGCTAATTTTTGTATTTTTAGTAGAGACAGCATTTTACCATGTTGACCAGGTTGATGTGGAACTCCTTCCTGACCTCTCAGGATTAGATATACAAATACTTAGCATTGTGTTACAATTGCCTACAGTATACAGTACAGTAAAATGCTGTACAGGTTTATAGCCTGGGAGCAATAGGCTATATCGTAAAGCCCAGGTGTGTAAGTAGGCCATACCTTACAGGCTTGTGTATGTTCACTCTGTGATGTACAAAATCTCCCCAGGACGTCTTTCTCAGATTATAACCCCATTATAAAGCCTCACATAACTGACTGTATGTTGTATACCTCCAGCTCCACCAAAGAGAACCACTTTTTGTTTTCACTAATAAAAACCCATTTCTGGTGTTTGGTATACATTTTTAAAAGTGTTGGCTGTTGAATTGAGACATGAATCACCGCAGTATTCCTGGCAGCTCCTCTGGAGTGTGTACATGCTGCTGAGAAAACTGGTGGTCACTTCTGGATGGTGCCTTTCTGAGATCAGTAGCCTTTGCGCAGGAAAGAGAGAGCATGCTCCTAGGGCAGGACCTGAGGAAGGCAAAGGAAGGCACAGGGTAATGAAGAAAGGCTTGTCAGAAGGAGGCCTTTTCAAATGCTACCAACAATCAGGTACTTCATAGAATGCCTGGAAAGCATTTGTTGTCTTAACAGGAAGTAGTGATGTTCTTGTAGTTATTTCAGTGGAATGGAAGGAGGAGAGGCCATCGTGGAACTGACTGAAGTGCGCTGTTAGGAGTGGATATATAGACCTTACGTATAAATAACTGCCTGTGAAGGGAAAGAGAGGCTCGTAATGGGGGGGTGTGTTATATCAAAGTTCTGTAAAAGCTCTTGTGATTATCTCGCTATGCCATCATTAGCCCTCATTTAGTCACTAGAGGGCGCTCCACACTCTTTTCAGTCTATGTAACTGCAAGCTACTGAATCCAAGGGTTACTTCGAGACTCCTGTAGTTACCGCAAGTCTTAATTCAGTCATACTCATCTTTTTATTTTCATTAATGAGTCTTTCCCGTACAGTAGTCTTTAAGGTCTTTCTATGAAATGTACATTCTGAAACTGGTGTGGTATACCTGCTATTTTCAGACTGATTATCAAGCAGTATGGATAGCCACTCATATCCACAGAAATTAAAATTTCAGATAGAAGTGGCAATAGGTTTGTAAGAAAGTTTAGGCTGGGCACAGTGGCTCACATGTATAATCCCAGCATTTTGGGAGGCCGAGGGCAGATCACTTGAGCTCAGAAGTTCAAGACCAGCTTGGACAATATGGCGAAACCCTGTCTCCACAAAAAAAATACATAAAAAAGTCAGCTGTGTTGGCACATGCCTGCAGTCAGGAGGCTGAGGTGGGAGGATCACTTGAGCCTAGGAGGTGAAGGCTGCAGTGAGCCAAGATCACGCTGTGCACTCCAGCTTGGGCAACAGAACTAGACCCTGTCTTAAACAAATAAGCAGAAAAACCCAGAAAGTTTAAGAAACCTGGGTATCACTGGATTATTATAACATTTTATAAGTTTGTATTAATGAATGGTGACTGTATAACTTCTTTTATCTCTCTTTTCCTTTCATCACCAATGCTGGTCTGTTCAAGGAGCATGCTTTATTAATTTTGTTTTTAACCACTCGCAGTGGTATGAAAAATTTGGAGAATCTCACGTGTTTTGTAGTATTGCCTTACCTTGGGTAGATATAGCAAACGAAGAGTCAGTTAACCAAAACTCTGAATTACATTATTTTACAGTTGCAAAATTCCATTCCTGTTACAAAATTATGTTGCAGTCCTGTGTAAGACGTAGAGGCAGAAGCCATGTATTCTGTGCCTACACTGCTTAGAAATGGAATGATCGGTGGTAGCGCCATACCATTTATCACATAGTGTTGAAGAGCGTGGGCTTCAGGGACTGCCTTGGTTAGCTCCCTGACTCTTCCACTCTTCTTAGTTGAGTGACTTTGAACAATTACGTCAGTTTGGTCTTAGCAGTTTTATTTCTAGGGTAAATACCCTGTGCTTAGGAAATGTTTTGAATGCTCAATGTTCTATTGCTTATAATAACCAAAAAAAAAGAAACATCTTATTTTTTTCCCCTTTTGCGGTTTTGTTACTTATCTTTGTAAACAGTCAATTATAATTTGCAGGACGCTTTGTAGTAATTAATTAGACTATTTGAAAAACTGCACCAAAAGTTTGTACTACAGTATTGTGTCCCTAAGAGATTAGGGTCCTTAGTAACAGAAATAAATTCAAAAGGGTCACTGCTCAGCAGTCCACATAACTACAGAGTAGAGCACAAGCTACTGGCTGTGAACAGAAAGAGCCTTCATAAAAATATCATCAGGTATTTTCTAGCATTATGCCCTACCACGAAAGGGAATGGCTGTGGTAATGCCATTGTCTTTTTTCTGCTGTAAGGTAAAGAAAAGGCTGTATCCCTAAGATATACGCTTAATGAGGATGATCTCAACAGAAGCTCCAATATTGATTTTTCTTTTTTCACTGTTCTTTCTGAAGTTCATCTGGATGTTCCAGAGCAATTTTCTAAACCTTTCATTGTTAATTGGCCTATTAAAAGTAGAATTCTTCAGCAACACACAAAGAAAAGACACAGGCTAAAATAGTCCACACAAATACACTTTGAAATAGGTATACTTGGATAGAAATATAACTTGCCCTTCCATTATTTTTTCTAATGTCTATAAAGTTTTTAAATGGAAGATTTCAAACCAATGATGTGCAAAGCCATTCTCATGACACAGTCACTTAAACTTATTTTTTTCTTTTTTATTTTTTTTAGTTTATTTTTACTCTTTTTTTCATACCATTCTTGGAGTATAAACTTATAAAGTATGGGAAAATTTTATTTCTTCCCCTTGTCTTGTGGAATAATTTAGGTTCCCACTGTGGGCATGATTCACAAAATGAGTAAGACCACATATAAAAATGACATAGAAACACAGGCAATGAAGAAAACTTCTAAAAACAAATATCCCCGCGTATCCAGTATCATGCCAGCAATGACAGAAATGATGGCCAACCCAAGATTCTGAATGAACTGCGTGAAGCCACATGCAGTTCCCAGCTGATGTTCAGGAACTCCAGACACCACTGTTGGCCATAATGCACAGGCAGGCAACGAGTAGAAGATTCCCAGAAGACACACAGCAACCCCAGGGTTCCACATTGTAAAGGCCAGCACCGTGTGGGACACAAGAGTGGCTGCTACCACACGCAGAACCCAGATGGTGTTCTTCCCTGTTTCATCCACCAGGAGCCCAAATACTTTGACATGGCAGCTGATAGGACATATACAGCACTGTTAATTGCACTTGATTCCTGGGTAGAAAATTCAAATTCCTCTGTAAAGAAAACTTTCCCAAGTCCAGTAAAGGGAACTTGGCAACACAATAGCAGACACAGGTGATAAATATGAGCCTCAGGAGTGAGTAAGGAGAAATCCTTTACATCAGTTAATTAAAAAATTTCACCTGTTTTTTCTGCTCTTTATGAAGGATGCTCTCTGCTCTGTGATCTGAGTAAGCAAGAGCCAAGGCAGGCACAGACTAGTGAAAGAGTGCATGCCACACTCCCAGTCCTAGGGGCGACCCCAAGGGCCGTGCGGCCAGCAGACCCCAACGAAGCTTCGGTGTTAGCGTACAGCCAGCTCATAAAGTCATGTTACTGTACTTCCAGTTCTAGCCATGCTAAATTGTTGGAGTCCAAACACCAGGTTTAATTCCTTGTCTTTAAAACAGCTCACGGCATATGTATTCTGGGCAGCTGCTAAGCACTCCCCACCAATCCCAAATACAAAACTTTCAAATTCCATCAGCCAAAAACCATTAAGTGTTCCACCCAGAACAAAAACAACCTGTCCAGTGCAAATAAAGCAGCTAAAAATAATTGTGTCCCATCGTATTCCAAATACTCAGTCTTTTTTTTTTTTTTAAGCCACCAAAGAAGTACAAAACTACATTGGGCCAAGAATACCAGGCATATAGCAGCATGAATTTCATGGTATTCACCTGCATATCCTGAGTCTGAAGGACAGCAGGATTATCATAGCAAAAATAGCTGCCAAAGCCAGTGAAGCACATCAGTAACAGAATCTGAAGTTGTCGCCAGGTGCTGGAGGCCACAGAGGGCCGGCGTCGCCCGAGCTTTCTCATCCTTCTCCTCCATTGTGCCCGTGGGAGACCGAGAGGCCCAAGGGGTGACAACTCCAGGACCCAGCAGAAGGCAGCACCTGCAGAGCACAGCCAAGGCAGTGATCACCTGACTCCAAGTATAAGAATAAAAGAGAGTGAACTGGGGCAGATAAAGTGAATGGACAAGAGACAGGTGCAACAGGAATGTAGATTAATAGATTAATGTTGAGCACGTTTCAGACGGCAGCATACGGTACATCATTTAAATAAATATGGCACAACGGTAGGATTTGATCCTTGAAAGATTTTTATAATTTAACACAAAAACAGTAAGTGAGACCTCATGGAAGAAACTTGAACTAGCCCTGGATTTTTCAATTCTTCGAAATGTGAAACTGCTGGTTACATACCTCTTTTTTATTTTTGAGACGGAGTCTCATTCTGTCCCCCAGGCTGGAGTGCAGTGATGCGATCTCGGCTCACTGCAACCTGTGCCACCTGGGTTCAGGCAATTCTACTGCCTCAGCCTCCCGAGTAGCTGGGAATGCAGGCACCTGCCACCGCATCCAGCTAATTTTTGTAGTTTTTAGTAGAGCTGGGGCTTCACCATCTTGGCCAGGCTGGTCTTGAACTCCTGACCTCCACCCGCCTAAGCCTCCCAAAGTGCTAGGATTACAGGCATGAGCCACCGTGCCTAGCCTACGTATCTCTTTTTAATATCATGGTAGTAATTGTACTATACTGTCTGTGATGAAGATAATATGTAATTAAAGGGAAGATGTTTTGAATTCATTGATGCTTTCTTTCTTTTTTTTTTTTTTTTTTTTTTTGGTGAGATGGAGTCTTGCTTTGTGGCCCAGGCTAGAGGGGCAGTGGTGTGATCTCCTTGGCTTATTTGCAACCTCTGCCTCCCAGGCTTAAGCCATTCTCCTGCTTCAGCTTCCTGAGTAGATTGCCCAGCTAACTTTTACGTTTTTAGTAAAGTCGAGGTTTCATCATGTTGATCCAGTTGTTCTCGAATTTCTGACCTCAAGGGATCTGCTGGCCTCAGCCTCCCAATGTTCTGTGATTACAGGTGTGAGCCACCATTTGCCTGGCCACAATCACATCTTTTTATATTTGAAAAATAGTGAATGTGTGACGTGTCAGTGTTTAGTCTACAGTGTTGTTGTGCTCTATGGGTTTTGGGCTTCCTGTTTGCTAACCTGGCTGATCGGCAGAAGTTTGCGTGCATAAGTTGGGTACTGTTGAGTTAAGCATTAAAAAAAAAGCAAGTCGAATTTCCATAGGTAAAATAGAAGAAAAGGGGCCCACAGATAGGAGAAAAACTGTCAGAAATAGCACGTTGCTTCAGAGTGGGAGAGGGCATTTTTTTTTTTTTTTTTTTTTTTTGAGACGGAGTTTCGCTCTTGTTACCCTGGCTGGAGTGCAATGGCGCGATCTCAGCTCACTGCAACCTCCGCCTCCTGTGTTCAAGCAATTCTCCTGCGTCAGCCTCCCAAGTAGCTGGGACTACAGGCACATGCCACCATGCCCAGCTAATTTTTGTATTTTTAGTAGAGACGGGGTTTCACCATGTTGACCAGGATGGTCTCGATCTCTTGACCTCGTGATCCACCCGCCTCGGCCTCCCAAAGTGCTGGGATTACAGGCGTGAGCCACCACACCCGGCCGGGCATTTTCAAGTAGAGTGAAGATTGTGTGCTTTGTATCTTTAGGGTTACCCTCTGAGGTGAATTTGGTTGACATTTTAGAGATTGAGAACAGTTTAGAAGGTCTGCGGCAGTTTTTCATGATGAGGATTCCAGTCAGCTGTTGTTAAGCTTTTGCGTGAATCTAACCAATCCAGAGTAGGTGACATGGGAAAGTTGGCTTAATGTTGTCGAGGAATCAATTGGTAAGTGGCTGCCAGTGGGATCAAGTGCAGGGGCTTTGTGCCACTGGCTTTGAGGTCCTTTTACATAGACTCTCTCTTTTTTTTTTTTGAGACGGAGTCTCACTCTGTTGCCCAGGCTGGAGTGCAGTGGCACGATCTTGGCTCACTGCAACCTCCACCTCCCAGGTTCAAACAGTTCTCCTACTTCAGCCTCCCAAGCAGCTGGGACTACAGGTGTGCACCACCACGTTTTGCTGTTTTCTGTGTTTGCGGCTTTCAAACTCATAATTAGAAATTACATCATGAGCCAATGCATACTTATGTGTATGTAGATGAGTGAATAAAACACATACGTAGATTATATAACTGAAACCACTTGTGATAATAAACTCTCATGTTTTCTATTTTTGTTAACAAAAAAACTTTGCTAGTGACCCATTAAATTGCTTTTGCAGCCCTATTTGAAAAACAAGTCCATATAATCAGTATATCCTAAGACCCATGTAGACACTAACTCACACAGAGTAACAGGATGAGAAGATAAAGAACTTAACTCTTATTGGTATAATCCACTCTTCACAGCAGCTGTTCCAGCCTCTCTTCCCTTAAGTCTTCATGTTTTCCCTTCAATAGATAACCTCCTAAATTATGGAAAGGAAGGCCCTAAGGTGGGCTGACATTTCTTAATTTTTCATTTTTTCTGAATATCTCTTTTAAAATTTTTGATTTGTACAGTTTCCCCATCTGGTTACTGTATTCAACTGTTAAGCTTTTGGTATGAATTGTCCCGTTTATTATGCTCAAGTACTTTATGACCCTATTCGTTAATCCTTTACGGTCTTTTTTCTATTCCTTTTTACTAAAAAAATGCGATTATCAAGGTCACTGACTTTTTATACTCTGAGTCCTGTGGCATTTCAGAAGTGTTATTCAGAAGTGTTTGGTATTAATGATCTGTCTCTTTTTTAAACTTAATCTGCACTTACCCCATGTTCAGGAAAAACAATAAAAATTCATACTTGCTTGTGGTGAATAGTTCAAGCTGTTTTAAAATGAGCAGATCAGAGAGGAAAAGACCTCATAACACTACACTATTGTTCGTTAACTATTTTTATGTATTGATGTCCTGTTTCTGGACATTTTTCTATGTGTATACAAACACTCCCCCGCTTTTTTCCCTTTTCTTTCCCCTTCCCTTCCCTTTCACCTCCTCTCTTCATCTCTCCCCTGCCCCCTTTCCTTCTACCTTTCCCTTCCGCTTCTGCTTCCCCTTCCCCTCCTTTCCCTTCCTTACCTCCTCCTCCTCCATTTTCTTCTTCTTCTTTTTTTGTTTTGAGAAAAGGTCTCACTCTGTTTCCCAGGCTAGAGTGCCATGCAGTGGCACAGTCACAGCTCTCTGAAGCTTCGACTTCCTGGGCTGAAGGGATCCTTCCCACCTCAGCCTCCTGAGTAGCTAGGATTACAGGCATGAGCCCCCTGCCTGGCCTCCCAGTTTTTTCTTTTTCTTTTTTTTTTTTTTTTTGAGGTGGAGTCCCATTCTGTCTCCAGGCTGGAGTACAGTGGCACAATCTCAGCTCACTGCAACCTCCGTCTCCCGAGTTCAAGCCATTCTTCTGCTTCTGCCTCCGAGTAACTGGGATTACAGGCTTGCACCACTATGCCCAGCTAATTTTAGCATTTTTAGTACAGATATAGGGTGTCACCATATTGGCCAGGATGGCCTCAGTCTCTTGAACTCGGTCCGCCTGCCTTGACCTCCTAAAGTGCTGGGATTACAGGTGTGAGCCACTGCGGCCGGCTCCCACTGTTTCTTTAAAGATAAATGAGATTATTGTAGAAATACCTGCTTTTAAAAATTTAACAATAGGCCGGGCGCAGTGGCTCACGCCTGTAATCCCAGCACTTTGGGAGGCCGAGGTGGATGGATCACCAGGTCGAGAGATCGAGACCATCCTGGTCAACATGGTGAAACCCCGTCTCTACTAAAAATACAAAAATTAGCTGGGCATGGTGGCACGTGCCTGTAGTCCCAGCTACTTGGGAGGCTGAGGCAGGAGAATTGCTTGAACCCAGGAGGCGGAGGTTGCGGTGAGCCGAGATCGCGCCATTGCACTCCAGCCTGGGCAACAAGAGCGA